>JANTOQ010309467.1:386-12760 GCA_027564595.1 Bythotiara depressa | reverse complement strand
TGACGAAATCACCTCGGTACCTTGCAGGAGTCATTGCCTATCTACAGTATTGTGTTGTCCTGTATTTCTTAGTATATGTCCACGTTTTTAATATTTATTTTATATATTACTTTAAATGTTTTAAGTGTGCTATTGTTGTATGATTTGAATATAGAAAAAAAAAGACAAAACTACTTGATTATAATCTAAAACTTAAGATTGATGGTAAAAAATTGTTAATATCAAAATATGTGAAATGTTTAGGTGTCTACCTAGATGAAAACTTAAACTGGCAACCTCATACAAGTAATCTTGCGGAGCTAATGGCATGTTATCTAAAATTAGATACTATGTGCCTATTAATACTCTTAAATATGATCTATTTTGGTATTTTCTCTTGCCATGTTACATATGGGTGTCAAATATAGGCTCAAATAATTAATACTTATATTAATGGAATTCAAGTTCTACAAAATAAAGCTTTGAGGATTCTCTTCTTTGCTCCTGATGATACATCTGCTAAATCATTATATGAAATTACAAACATGTTGAAACTCACTGATTATGTTTCACTATTAAATTTTTTATTTGTGTATGATCATTATCATAATAAATTACCTTTATGTTTTAAAGATACTTTTAAAACTAGTATCAAACATTCACAATTACAACACTCGCTTTGCAGAAAATAATTCTTCATCTCGTCCTACTCGTCCAACTGGTACTACAGAAACTCATGGGTATTTTAGTAATAAATACCAATCAATACTTACTTGGAACTTATTTATGAAGTTATATCCTAATCTAACCAATTTATCTAAATATACATGCATAATCAAACATTACTAACATTTTAATTACCTTTATAAACTTTGCTAAATGTCTGACCAAAATGTTTAATATCTTCAATTTATATTTGTGCAGTATGTAATTTTTCAATGTACTTCTTAGGGGGACAGGCCTTCATTAGCTTGTAGCTATTTGGTCTCCTACTGTCATTTGATAGTAAATAAATTACTTACTTACTACTTACCTACTTATTTCCTTGGCCCAAACCGATCTTTTTCGCACTTGTTTGTTATAATTACTCCACTACATGTTAATATTAAATACTTCTTTATTTTTAATTATTCAACTCCATCTTTTTCATATTGCACTGAAATACACAGTGCTTGCAAAAATCAGAAAATCGTGTAAAACTTATTTTTTACTCGTTACAAAACGTTTTTTTCTACATTCGACAATATTCACATCGCACCTATATTTTAGTATTGAGTGGCGGATATCGGTGAATATATCTCCGCCTTTACATAATAAAAAGTTATATTTAGCTAAATTCGTATTTTTAAACATTTACCCATCTTATTACAATTAATGTTATATATACAATAAATAAAAGTTTCCTATTTAAATATTATATTATAAATCGTCTCTAAAATGGGGAACGAGGGACGGGAAACTGTGTTTGCGCTAACAGTTCGTATCAATTTTCCATCTTTCTGGTGTTTAATAATTCTGAATAGATACATCTAGCTTTCACTTAATCTATTATTATCCGGCCGAGTAGGCGAAGAGTCCAACTGGTCTTCGACTTTTATACATTTCAAACATTTTAACAGGACACCATTGACGCCAGTATTATACTTGCCTTAAAGTTCAATCCCCCATTCCTAGTTTTCGTGAGCCCCTCGGTATAAGCTAGAAATCTACGACCGGAAGTGTCCGTATCTAAAGTAAAATGTTGAATTTATAATGTTCTTCTCGTCCCCTCATACCAAAGTGAAGGCAACATAACACTGTCCAATTTCCAAGAGAAAATTTTCTTCCTTCTGGTGTCAATTGTCGAGCTCTGTTTGTAATCTTACCCATGCCTGCTAGATACCTTGCTTTTCACTCCAGTACCATTTTTGAACTTGCAAACTCGTCTCCACGCATAATCGATACATTCACCGTAAAATGTTGTCTGTACTAGTCGATCAGTAACCATTTTGCAAGAAAAACCACTGTTCGTAAAATGGAAAACACAGGTTATGCGAAATTAAAAATACTTAACTGGCCATTCTAGCGAAAAAGATCTTAACTCGGGAAATGAAGATGAAATGTATGCCATGTCAAACGCCATTTCTTCAGGGATTAAAATGTACTCGGTGTTATTAACAGTGTTGAAATCGAGAATCGTCCTGTAAACATCAACAACAACAAACTAGTTATTTTGCTCCATCAGTGGTAACTGTTATTTTATAAACTGTCAACTTAATATAAACCACAACTAAGAACATCCTCCAAATAAACAACAATTAGCCGTAATCAGTAATTTCTAGTTAATTCACAACAACAATATAATTACTTGAACACATTGTTTTATAACTTTCCTGTTCTATGACACAAAATTATCACGTTCGATTTTTAAAGCTGTGATATGATATGGTTTCTCCCATCGCCTATATACTGACGTTGTGTGCAACTAATGATTAACTAGTAATCGCACAATTAACTATTAATTCACTCGTAAGAAGAAAAAAAGCTAAATTTATATGATTTTCTTCCTCGTGAATTAATCGTTAATTGCACTCGAGTTCAAACAATTACGAGTACAAATTGTATTTTAAATGTGTTTAATAATTTTGTTCCTAGTAAAGTGGTCATTTGCAGTGATAAAGATCCACTTTACATGACTAGTGATTAAAATCTTATAGGGAATATATTAAAACTGGTAGAACTTACAAAGAAAACAAAAATCTTCGTAATATAACTAAAATAGGTGTGGATTTAAAAGCAACTATAAATATTTTTGACTAACTTAATCTATTAGCCCTGGGCTTTTTGGACCCTTGTAACCTTGGAGGGGGCATAAATTATAAACTACTTGCCCTAGTTACATGAAACTTTGTACTCTTATAGAACAACTCAATACCAACACAGCGATGTAATAATATTTACTTCATGACGTCATCAGTACCTGTTATGACGTCATTTTGGGGGGAAATTTGTAGGAAACAAATTGTTTTAAACACATGTCTTACAAGGAATGTAATAATACTATATGTACAAAAACATTCAATATAAAGATATGCACCTAATTAGTCCAAAATTAAACTTCATTGTTTAGGAGAATTTGTAATTTGATCAAAAACAGTATTACAGCCAATCTAGCTTTTTGAATATTTGATATTTGATTTTACATTGTAGACACTATTATGAAGTTTGAGTTCTACCAAATGAATTACCTGTTAGTATGTTCCAAAAAAAATGTAGGCAGAATATACTAATTGATCAACAACTTGCCTACTGATTTCCAAATTCTGGTCCCGAAAAAATATAGTCTGCATTTTAGAGCATTGTTCTGCATAATGACATCTAACTACCGAGATACTTTATTTTTACAATAACTGTTACTACTTGACATAATAAGTAGCTACAATCCTGGACATTAATTATGGCACTTAAGCGTTTTATGCTGATTCGTGTTTTAGCACCTTTCCCTTCTCATGCCTGTTGCACGAGATGTAGGTTAGGTGTAGGCGGGAAACCGCGTAAGATCGCCTGTGCCTCTGTGTTATATTGAAAAACATCCAAAATTGTCATTACTTTACTGATCTACACGTTTTATGACGTCACAAAGGCCTCAAATGGACCAATTAGGAGGATAGTGAGACTATTATTATTATTATTATTATTATTAAAGATTTATTTCAGTATTTCTATTACATGGCTATTCATCTGAAATACAATTCAAAACATGTATATATATATATATATATACTGTATATAAAAGTTTACAACAATAAAACCTATTTTTGATTACATATGAGTGGCGAGAGATTTGTCCATTAAATATTGCTTGCATTGGTTGACAAATGTTGCCAAGCGTCCCTCTTTCTTAATGTCATCTGGTAAGCTATTGAAAAGTCTGGCAGCATTGTCGGTAAAGCTTCCTTTGATATAATCAGTATTTATTAAAGTACTACCCTCTTGTCCAGTCGTGCTGCACAGCCACGGTCATTTCTCTACCAAAATACCTAAGATCATAAGTCTTAAGTCGTTGGTAAACTGGAACTTTGGCAGCTATTGTGGAACTCGATTTTTAAATATTTGGCGCTTTATGCCAATATATTATGTCCAGGATTGTAGATACAATCAATTGAAAGAATAACTTTTACCCCCAAAAACCACTATACTACCCCCCCCCCCCCCCCCCCTACCCCCATCCCCCTACCCTCACAAGTAGATGTAGAAAAAATTGAATCATGATAGGGTTCATGAATGGGATGGTGTTTCTATTCGAATGCTAAAAATATGCGATGAATCAATAATTTCTCCGCCAATGATAATCTTTGAGGCGGCACTAAAATCAGGCATTTATCCAGGACAGTGGGATAAGGCTAGTGTTGTACCTGTCCATAAGAAAGGCAGCAAAAATGTAATTAAGAATTATAGACCAATATCTTTGCTTCCGATTTGTGGAAAATTATTTGAAAAATGTATTTATGACACACTTTAAATTATTTTGAAAGCAACAATGTATTTTCTCCCTGCCAATCAGGATTTCGGAAAGGAGATTCTTGTATTTCACAATTACTTGCAATAACACATCAGATATTTTCTGATTTCAATGCTTCTCCATCTCTTTAAACTCGTGCTGTCGTTTTGGATATATTTAAGGACTGACAGATTTTGGTACGATGGGCTACTTCATAAATTAGAATGTTTTGGTGTTAGTGGCTACCTGGTAAATCTTATTAAATGTTTTTTAACATATAGAATGGAAAGAGAGGTCATAAATAGTCAAACATCAACATGGAAAAATGTACTAGCTGCCCAGTGGACACATCACACGGCGTTATAACAACGTTGCAACGTTTGCTGCAAGGACGTTGTTTGACCATGAAACGCCCACTGGCTGTGTGCACTTCAAAGTTCGATTCTAGGACCGTTATGTTGCTTAATTGTTATAAATGATCTTCCAGACGGACTCCAATCAATTGTGACATATTTGCTGATGACACCTCTCCTTTTACAACCATATTTGAAAATATTATATCCTCAAATCTGTTAAATGATGACCTTGAATAATAAGCCATTGGGCCTTTCAGTGGAAAATGACATTTAAGCCAGGTCTAAAAAACAAATCGTCACTGATCTTCCCGCGTTGTTCCTTCCTTAAATATATAAATATGTGACGGTGGTGTAGTGGTATGCGCCTTCGGTTTTCACCGGTGCAGTCGTGGTTCGAATCCCGGCCGGAGAACATCGGAATCCATACTCCACTCCGATACGCTTTAAATCCAGCGTTGTCAGCCCATTAGGAGCCATCGATTGCAATAACAGGTGTAATTCATGTTACTTCACATAAAAAAGTCTATCAGGAATTAGGATTGGAACGTTTGCCGGGCAGGAGGTGGATCAGAAGACTGTTTTTTTTATTTTAAAAGTGTAAATAATCAAGCTCCATCATACTTAAGAACCTTCCTATCTGAAATTTATACAGTCTTAGATCATTTAAATCTTTTAGTATTCCACTTCCTAGAACGGAGCGTTTCAAGTCAATTTTCTGTCTATATTGTGCCACTGAGTGGAACCGACTTGATTTGAATATTTAAAATTCCATCTCCTTATACTTAGTAGCTTTCAAGAATTGTATTTTAAAATTTATTCGTTCCACTGCCTCGCCAATATATAGAGTTCATCATACACTTGCTCTCAAACTATTAACAAGGTTACGTGTTGGTCAAAATCAACTTCGAGAACATAGATTTCGCCATAATTTAAACGATAATATTAATCCATACTGTTCTTGTGCAATGAATAGCATTGAAATCAATGAACATTTCTTGTTGCATTGCCTTAATATTATAGTCAACGACATAAACATCTTGATAACAACATCTCTGTTTTGCCTTTTTTGCCTTTACATAGCTCATCGTTAGTAAATCTCCTCCTTTATGGCAGTGAAAATTATAATAATATTTATAATGTAATTGACTTCATTTTTCATACTCAGCTTTTTTACGAACCTCTTTGTTTGAGCCCTCCAATATGACATAAAGAAGTCTGCAGTAGCACTTTACACACCCCACCTAAAAACACAAACCACCGTGATATGCTAAAAAGCTTTAAATTGGCACATGCAAATAGGCTTGTCATTGGACAGTTAAATATTAATTCAATAAGACAAACTTGTCATTTTAAGATCCATTATTACCGGTTATATTGACATATTAATAACAACTGAAACTAAAATAGATAATTGCTTCCCTACCAGTCAGTTTTTATTGAAGGTTACTCAAAACCGTTAAGACTTGACAGAACAGGTAAAGGTGGCGGTATTATTATATATGTAAGAGAAGATATACTAAACAAAATAATAAACAAACATACCTTACCCAATGATATTGAAGGTATTTTCTTTGAAGTTAAACTTAAGAAAAGAACGATGGCTCATATTTGGAGGCTATAATCCACATAAAGATAACATAACACTATTTAAATGAAGTAGCACGTGTATTAAATAACAATCTCAGAACTTATGATAACATACTGCTCTTAGGAGACTTCAATACGAAGGTAACCATTTCTGATATGAAACTTTTTTGCGACATTTATAACTTAGATAATTTAGTAAAACAACCAACATGTTACAAAAACACTAACAACCCTTGTGTCATAGACCTTATTCTAATAAACAAACCAAGGAGTTTTCAAAATACCTAAACAATAGAAACAGGTCTTTCTGACTGTCACAAATTAACAGTAATAGTTTTAAAAATGTTCTATGCAAAACAATCTCCTAAAATAATTACATATCGAAAGTTTTCTAAATTTAACAATCAGTCATTCCATAATGAACTTGAAAACGAATTAAATAGACATATCAAAAATAATATTACTTACGAAAATTTAAAAATATTTACATGAAGTATCTTAATAAACATGCCCCATTAAAACGAAAAACAATACGTGCTAATAATGCCCCTTTTATGAATAAAACATTATCCAAAGCTATTATGACTAGATCAAAACTACTAAACAAGTAACACCATCAACCAAACGAAGATAACAGGAAAGCATACAAAACTCAAAGAAACACAATAAAACGGTTCTGGTAAACTGTTATAAACCTCTTTTCTCAGAAAAAATGAATAAATCTCACAAAATCAATTTAATCGAAAATAACAAAATATTATCTGACGACACAGAAGTAGCCGAAACTCTAAATAATTTCTTTAGGGATGCTGTTAAAAAGTTTAAACATTCCTGGAAATCTTACTAATATAGTGAATGTTTCTGATCCAATAGATAAAATAATTCACAGTTATAAATACCACCCAAGAATCATTAAAATAAAAAACCATATTTAAATTAGCGAAAGTTTTTCTTACAATAAAATTATAAACAACTTCATTATATCTGAAATCAAAAGTTAGAAAACAAATAAAACTACAGAATTAAAAGATATTCCATCTACAATATTCATTCAAAACTGTAACACCTTTCATCCCTATATCACTTCCATTTACGATAATTCTTTAGAGACTACAAACTTTCCAAATTTACGCAAACAACAATTAAAGAGAAATATAGACCAGTTAGTATTCTCCCAACAATATCAAAAATCTTTGAACGAATTATGTACAGCCAAATACACTCATACATCAATAAATATTTATCCTCTTTTCTTTGTGGATTTAAGAAAGGGTACATACATCTTCCAGCATTTTTTTAACAGTCATGCTTGAGAAATGGAAAAATCACTTGACAATAATGGAATAGCAGGTGCAATGCTTACTGATCTATCTAAAGCATTTGATTGTTTAAACCATAACGTGGTAATAGCAAAACTTGACGCTTATAGTTTTGATACGATTCTATAAGTTATGTTTTCATCTATCTATCTTAACGAAAACAAAAAACTAGAGTTAATTCTACATTATAAGTTCTTGGACCGAAGTTACCACAAGAGTGCCACAAGGATCAATACTAGGACCATTACTATTTAATATATATTTAAATGATTTCTTTTTTCATTTTATTATTGAAACTAGCATAGCAAATTATGAAGATGATAACACTCCATATACATGCGGCATAAATATTTATAATCTTATACAACAGTTAGAACATGATTATTATATCTTAATAAATTGGTTTAAAAATAACTACTTGAAATCCAATGATGATAAATGTAATCTATTAATAGTGAGTAAATAACTGCAACTGTACGAAATCATGCAACTGTACGAAATCATGTAATAAAGGGAAGCAATTCTGTAAAACTTCTAGGAAAAACTTTTGACAATGAATTAACTTTTAAAAATCATACAAACAACATTTGTAAAAAGGTCGGACAAAAACTTAATGTTTTTGCAAGAATATCCAATTATATGAGCACTGATAAATTAAAAATTATATTGAAAGCCTTCATATCATCACAATTCGGTTATTTCCCACTTGTTTGGATGTTTCATAGTAACAAAATCGATAACTTACAACAAGAACGTGCCTTAAGAATTGCTTATAACGATACAAACCTACTTTTTCACAACTGTTAACAAAAAGCAATTTAGTCACAGTTCGTGAAAGAAATGTACAGGTACTAGCAACGGAAATGTATAAAATTAAAAACAATCTCGCTCCTGAAATAATATGTAACATCTTCACATAAAAACACATCCCTATACCTTAAGAAATATCTTATATTTCAAAACTGAAAAAGTAAACACGGTATAGTATGGCACTGAAACAATATCTTTCCGAGGCCCGAAACCATGGATACTAATACCAGAAGACATTAAAAATTCCAAAACATTAGATGAATTTAAAATTAAAACCAAGCATGGAACCAAATGGGTGCACCAGCAGGCTTTGTAAAACATATATAAAAAACTTAGTGTTTATTTAGATACTCATTGTAATAAATACTCTGATAGACATTGTAATATATATATTTAGTTTGTTTGAATAAGTTACACATTTGTATTTTATTTATGTAATTTCTAGTTTTATTTTTGTTAAATGTTGTAACTACACGTTGTTGAAAACCAACTTTAAATAAATTAATAATAAATCAAATAAAAATATTAAGACTTTCCTTAACTTTCGTTACTATTTTTTGTATTTAAAGATTTATATTTTTGTTTTTTGGCATTGAACCGTCGACATAATATGCCATGCATGGGTCAATACCATATTTGTAGCTATTTTGTATGGTCCAATATTTTAATCTTTTTTTATATTTCCAATTTTTATTAATGTATGATATTGGTATTGTATTTATTATTTTGTTTTAGATTTAGAAAAAAGTAACCCTTTCCTTGCATAGCACTACCGCTTCGCAGATTCCATAGATCATTTTTACGTCATTGTGAGACTACAAGTGATGTCAGAAATGAAATATTTCAATATGCTACAGTGGTGCTGTGTTGTGAAATAGGCTATTTGTAAAGTTGTTTGAAAAGCTGAAAGCATAAAAGAAAATATGACCAAGACATTAAAAAATGCTTAGTGTCGCCGGAAAAGAATCAAATGATTGGTCATTTCTTTGCTATTTCGCTTTTTCCAGGGGATTAATTATTGTAAATATAATATAAATAAAATTTGGTAAAATATGATGAAGATTCCCAATGGGATGTTTAATATAACCAGGAGGTATGCTTATGCATTTAAGGGTTAAATGTTACCTGTGAATTTTCGCACTCACGCCTCCCATCTGGTACAATACAGTTACTTAAAGAGAACATTTCAGGTCTTCGTTAGGAAAGTAAAATAAAGATTATTTCTCATGAAAGCATGATTTTTGCAGAATTCATCCTAATAATTTTCTTAAACGAGTGATCCCGTGGGTTACACATTTTCAAATTTCAACAAAATTGGATTCAGCACACATGATCTAGCCTATAAAACGTATTCTGTGAAATGAAAAATCCTCGTAGACCCCTAAAATTACTGTTAACGTTGGGTTTTAAGCCGTTGAAAGATGTGGTTTTGAGTTATGAGCTGTAGACAATTCACGTGACGTCATTGACGACAAACTTCATTCATGAGCAGTTGCTGTATACATGTTGTTAGTGAAAAATTGATATGCATTTTAGCTTTTGTAGAGTAAATTATGTATAGATAATATGAGATAAATGTACCATCATTTACTGTTCTGTCGTGGATTTTAAAAGCATTCAAGCAGCAAGAAGAAAGAAGAAGAAAGTAAGACAGAAGCTTTTACCGTCTTCCGCGAGATGAAACATTTAAGTAAATATGGTTGAATAATTTAAAACGAGCAGAACACCAAAACATGACAGTATAAGAATCTGTCATTTACACTTTGATTAGCAGTGCTTTGAACGAGATTTGAAGATTCTCTACGTCTTCGTATTTCTTACATCTTCCTGCTACTTCAAAACATTTTATTTATAAATTCAATGCGTTTTCGATGATCGATTATCTTGACCTTGTGTAGAATTGGTAAAACGTTTTACTGATTATATAATTTTGTTAATTGATTGTTCATCTGCTGGCTGGCGCAGCCCCAGCCGATGTTTCAAAAGTGCTCCTATCGTATCTGACAATTTCCCGAATTCTGCACTTTTTAGCCTGATTCCTTCTTAACGTTAGCCTGATGATTACTTACTGCGCTGGGTGGAATTGAACTCTAAAACGAAAACAAAATTTATAAAAAAATATCGATTAAATTTCTGATCATTCTATACTGTTTAAATGAATTGAAATTGTTATTGATGAAGTCTGTGTGGATGTGAGAACTAAAATAGCAACAACAAAAAAGAGAGAAAATAAACACAATTCCAGCGCGCATTTAACCTTAACTTTGTAAAATATTTACGAGTTTTTGCGTAAACACTGCGCCATTGGTAGTTAACAAAAATACTCTATTTTTAAATATCTATATGATTACGCTTTTTTGGCTGCACGGCTGGCTAGAGAAAGTTTTAGTTTATAAGTATAAAAGCTATTTCTCTCTGTTTTTTGTATTATTTTAATAAACCTAGAAGAGCTTGACCTGTTTGAAATTCATACAGTGTAGCTCAAATATATATCTGGGTTTTTTCATAAACCAGCAAGTAGGGGGTCACTCCAAGAGTACGCGATAATTTGTGTGTATACAGCGTATTTAGAACTAGTTTTTTGTATATTTATAGATAAACATATCATATTTGCAGACCTGTATAAAATTCCAAAGTGTAGCTTAAGTATTTCTCTGTATTTTTGCGAGAAACCAACAAGCTATTTTGGCCTAATTATTTATGTCATTTTTGGCGGCGGGCACCACAAGAGAACAAGCTATTTTATGTATATATATGCTATTTCTACATGTTTTTTGTAAATATCTAAAGTGGAACTTGGGGATCTTTCTCTATTTTTGCGAAAAACAAACAGGCTATTTTTGTCAGATTTCTTATGTCAGTTTTGGCAAGAGAACGAGCTACCCCATGTATATAAATGCTATTTTTGCCTGGATTCTGTATTATTTAGACAAATCTATAATCCCTTGAGACCCGTGTGAAATTTCTAGGACATATGTTAATTATAACTTTGTATTTTTACCAAAAGCTTAACCTTTTAAAAGAAAAATGTGCTCGATACGAATCACAAAAATCTTCCTTAACGCGCTGCCTTAATGAAAAAATCATTCCAAACGGCCTAAACATCAACATGGAACCAACAATAGGAAACCATGACGAAGAATTTCTTGATCATTGGTACAAGCAACTACAAAGGATTTCTTTAACGCTTGTAAGTTAGATAACACCATTTTGTGAAAAAACCATCAGTTCCGTTACTAATGAAATCGCAAGTACGGAGCAAAAATTAAAACAACCAATCAAAAAAGTTGAATACGACAGTATCCTAAATACTATCCGTCAAAACGAAGAAAAGACAAAGAAAATCCTACACCATAGGAAAACAAAAAAAATCAATTACCTAAAGTTCAAGCCATGGCAACAACCTGAATGTAGGCGACAACAGGAAAACGAAGTGCAATACTCACGAGCTAGAAAAGAAACATATGCATCCATAGTTCGAAGAAGAAGTAAAACCAACATTCAGCGAAAGGTCCGCAACAATAATATCCCGTACATGGCAAACTGCACAATTGCTCAGAAACTAGAATTAAACAACAACAAACACGGAAAACGCAACAGCAAAGCCGATACTTCTAGGACCAATCCACCAGCCTCCATTGCAACCCACAATGCGAGTGAAGTAAACACAAGCAATCTACTGCTCAAAAAGATCGAAAACCTTGAAAAACAGATATCAGCACTAAAACAACAAAATCCAAAGCAAAGTTCTGATATACCTATCATTCACCGGCAATCAATTCCCACCACATCAACTACTACAGCATCACCACGTCAACTACTACAGCATCACCACGTCAACTA
>JANTOQ010309023.1:0-12763 GCA_027564595.1 Bythotiara depressa | reverse complement strand
TTTTTGTTTACGTATCGTACCGTAGTATAAAAAAAAAGTTGAATCGATTTTAACTTTTTTACGTAGTACGCGTATCATTATTTTTACACGATTCCTTTGTTCCAAAGTATCACGAGGAAAATAAACGATATTTATTAAACTGAAAATGAGAAGTAACATTTAGACATATTATTTATTTTCATCGTCTTGAAAAATACGTGGCATAAAAATCGTGTTAAAGTTGGGACGATCTAGGGGCGTGTTTCCAGATAAATGTTTGTTAGAATTTTAAGAAAACTGAGAACTTGTTTTGTGTTGCAGAACATGTTCCATTCTTTCTAGAACGTTATCAGCTACATCTTAAAATTCAACTGGTTGGAAAAAAATGCGCAAGTTTTTATTTATATAAAGCCATAAAATATTGAACTTCGTTAACTCTTTGGTGACGAACTAAATCATTACAAATTTCTTTGCTGTTTTGTGTTTTCCAGGGCAGTTAAATTTTGGAAATAAAAGGAAATACAAAGTTGGTAAAAGGTGTTTCTATAAAGGTTTCTATAGCTGACCTTCTAAAGAGTTAATATTATTTAATAGCGTACACGTATTATTTTTTTATAAGAAACTAAACAAAGGCCTTAGTAGTTAAAGTTTCTTAATTTTTCTGAGCTTTTGGTAGATGGGCAAATAAATTTTGATGCAATGTGTTGTACTCTCTATGTATACAATACAAGCATAAACCTAAAAACACAACGAAATCTGAAATAAATAACAAGGTTTTGAAGTTCAATTTGACTGTAATTACTAAGCTACTAAGCAAACACTAAGATGATGATAAACGGTGAACTTTAGAACGTTTCTTACAAGTATAGACTGTACTAGCAAAAGTTTCTTAAATTTTCGGAGCCTGTAGTACTTGGTTTCTTATAAACGGTTTTTTTTTTTTTAACGTGTATTGTTTTGTTTTAAAAAAAGCTTGCAGTTATAAGTTTTTCAACGAGTTAAATTATAACGTGAATCTGTTGATGTTTTGGAAAGAATGAAACATGTAACATAAACAGTTTTATTTTTTCTTTAAATGTTCACTTCACTGATCATTATTATGAATACTGGAATCATAAACATATATATACTTAAACATACATAAACATACATATACTTTTGTGTGTAAACATCTGTAAACATTTGTAAACATCTACATCTATATACATTTGTAAACATTTATATACATTTGTAAGCATCTGTATATATTTGTAAGCTGGCAAATATATATGAATATACGAAATAAAAGAACAAAATTAAGCTCAAATTAACCAAAAATAACTTTCTTAAAAGAACACAAAAAGCATGTAGAATAAAGTTTGATCTCTGGTAATAAAATTAACGTGCGTGGCAGCTAATAATTGGGAAACACGCGAGTCCTTCTTTCGAAAAGCCATATTGGCAGGTTGTAAACAAATTACTGTCCTCGTACTGTATATAGTATTGTATTGAAGTGTACACTTTATATGTACTGCGTTAAAGTGTACTGTTAACGGGATACTGACTATTTTGTTTGTCTGTACAGAACAATACAAAACCCGAAGTCCAGCTAACAGACACCTAGTATGCGAGGTTTGTGTGTTGGATGGAGGACTTTCTATTGTTATGTATAGACAAACAAAACGGTCAGTGTCGTGTTTAATACCTGGCAAACACACAAGAAAAACATTTTCTGATTTCGATTTTAGTTAAATTCTCCAAACTATTAATGTTTTATAACATTCTGATACTACAACAACAAAGAAAATAAACCTGCTTGAAGCAATTATTATATTTTGTTCCACTAACCTTTAAAACAATAAAACAAAAGCCAAGAAACTTTGTATTCTTCAACTGAGTCGTAGATTATCCAAAGTCGTTTTGCTGCTGGAACAGGAAGGTTTTGTGTAATAATAACATTAAAAACGCAAATACTGATCTAAACGCCAGAAAGAGAGGATCCCAAGTACATATTTGAATCTTTACTTGAATTTGTTGTACTGGGTAAATTTAAAATATCATTAGCCGTTTGACACGATTGAAAATTGGATGATTTGTTGTTATTTATCAAATGAGACATTTGTTTCTGCTGGTCAACAGAAGCTGAGTGATATGAATTTAAACTTACCACGTTTTTATGACCGCTGAGTTGAGTAACATGAATTGGATACACGCTTTTCAATAAAAGTGTGGACATAGCCGTCTTTCTAGCTGAATGGTTGGCTACCTTGGATCTGCTTGTGGTATTTTCATTATTATTCAGTAATGCTGAAGCTTTACTTAAAAAGCCTTCAAGATTGTTCTCTCCAAATGGCCTATCATAATACCAGTGTCAACTGGTTGCGCTAATCCGTTCTCCTGGAATCATGACAAGGGAAAAAGTGAGTCTTCCTTTTTGCTACTCTCGGGCCTTTTTGTCAGATTTACGGTTTATTGTTTACCCCTGGTCTAATAAAACACGCTGGCAATCATTACGATATATAGTTAATGTATCAGGCTGGTCAAACTCACCTAAATTGTTTTCTTCTATCTTTTTTGCAAACATGAAACGGGCACATTATTTGATCAAGTTCGCATGTTGTAATGTCAGAGATATCGCGATGATCTGGCAGATTCAAACTCTTCGTAAATAAACAATAACAAACTATTAAGGCAACGTTTATGCTTATACATTGTTTCCCATGACTATTTGTTGATTATAAATCTATTTATCTCATCACCAACTAAGGTTGAAAAAAGCTCGCTGATTCCAAAATCAAAAGTGCATTCTTCTTCCATGATATTGTATTGATTTTGTTTAAATAAATTTGGTTTGGAATAAAATCCGGTTAATATCGGAACCTTGTTTAATTTATATTCTGTTGCCATAATTTATCTCTCTAAGCAAATTGTGTTTACATTTTAAGCTACCATTATGGTTTCTTTGAAAGTTATTAAAACTATCGGTGCCCAACAGGCACTGTTGGTCACGTGCAAACGTTGCTTTAGCCAATCAGAATTAAATACTTTATATACTTCCCTCCTGCAAAATGTGTATGTATTTTCTGTAACATTTTTTCAATCATTGGTAAAAGAGATATTGCTTTGTTTTTTAGAACTGTTTTCTTATCTGTTTTTATGAATAGGCACCAAATTTGCTCTTTTCCATTTTTCAAGATGAAAGAGAGATTTATAACGCAGGAGTAATAAAACCATGCTTGCGCTTTTCCCATCTCAACCAAGAGATTTGTTGGAATCTAGAGATCGAAGTTGTTGTTATTTTATATTTCCAAAGTTAAAGTTATTATATTTTATAATTATTAATAGTAACGTAAGAAAAGGATGGCAATTAGGTGTATTGTACATTGATTAGCAAAAGGATACTAAGTAATAATGAGAGACATTTGGAGACATTTGTAATAAAACATTTACACTGGCAAAATGGGAATTTTATCGCTTATTAATATTAATAATGGAGCAATGTCACTTTGGATTAATATTTGGTTTCATTTAGTTTTTTCCCTTGCTTATTCTTTATTCAAATTTTATTGATATGTTGACATATCTTATAGTTTTCACATCCATATCTCCTGGAAATCTTAGCTTTCTTGAGAAGGACTTTCTTAATTTCAGACGTCATCCATGAAGGATCCCTATAATAATAATAATAATAATAATAATCCCTGTAATAATCTCATGGGGTGTGTAAACATTTAACATACAGCTCATGAGAAAAGCAACCTGATTCACATTAAGGCTTGCTAATGCATGTATCTAATTACCTTTTTCCGGAGAATTAAGTCACCCAATAGCTATCAGAAAGGCGGCTCTTCATAGAAGTTATATATAGTATCACAGATCTACTAGTAAATTATTTAACGGTACATATACTATTTACAAGAAAATGAAATCTTTCTCATGTTCATGTTCATTAAATATTTGATTGCATTTAATTAATAGATTAAATTATGAGGAACAGGCCAGAAGACATGTTGATTTTTACCAAATAGTGAAACATCAAATCGTTTAATAATTTTACAATAAAACATGCTTTTTTACTTATAATTCGAATTATAGGCGAAATAATAGCAGTCCAACAAGGCCATTAGTTTGGGGATTAATTTGTTTTTTATTTCAGCAATAACAAAAGTACAAACTCGTGTAATCCACACATCGTCATAAATATAATAAATTAAGATCGTATGGAATTAATGCATATCCGTTAAACCTTATTGAAGATTTTTTATCTAATCAATTCTAGTGAGTAGTTCAGAATGGTCAAACTTCATCTTGGCAAGCTATATTAGCTAGTTTTCACAAGGTTCCATGTTAGCTCCTTTATTTTTTTCTTATACAAATATATATATATATATGTGTGTGTGTGTGTGACCATTACCAAATGGTCTAAAATCAAACGTCAAAATATTTGCTGATGACGCATCTCTTTTCTCAGTAATAACTGACAATACTTTGTCTTTCCATGCGCTGAATAGTGACCTGTGGAGAATAGCTGAGTGGGCCTGCCAGATGCCTTTTAATCTTGATCCATCTAAGCAAGCAGTGAAAATCCAATTTTCTAAAAGAAATTGTCCAAATTGTCTACCAACATTATTTTATTTAACGGAAATGATATCTCTTCTATGGAAGCCCGTGAACACTTAGTTACGATACTTGATCTAAAGGTGAAAATATCCAAGGCTAATAAAGGAATAGGTCTAACTAACCATTTCTGTATATATTTTACCTTGTAGTACACGTTAGACCACATTTGGATTACGGTACCATTATATATGATAACCCACTTAATAATTATTTTTCTCAGAAAATTGAATCTGTGCAGTACAATGCAGCCCTAGCTATAACCGGAGCAATAACTCACTTCTCGTGAAAAGCTATATACTGAATTGGGACTGGAAGTTTAAGAATTTTTATCTAATTTTTTTTTTTTTACTTTCTAAAAGAGATATTTTAAATGACTCTTTAAAAGATATTGTTGTGTGAGCATGTTTGTGCCACTTATAAATGTGTTTTCTAATTGTGACCCACAATGGGAAATGCTAAAAATATTTCGTCTTCCTATAGGCTAAACACAGGTTGCTTAACGAGTGGCTTGTATTTATGTGCGAGATCATGAAAAACCTTTGGTCTTTGAAACCCATTTGGTAGTAATTTATTTTTAGTTTCTACATTAATGTAAAGTTATGAAATAGGATTGGCTGATATACATTTAGTACCGTACAGAACGTGAATGACGTGTATTTGTTTTCTTTTGTTGTGAATTATAGTCATGGCGTGCTCCTGCTTGCAGTATATTTTGCTTAGTTTTGTTCATCAGTCATGGAACAGCACCGGAGACTTTTATAAGGTCATCTCGTATGTGGCTATTCCACGTTTTTCTCGTTTTAATACGTCACTGGCGCCTCTACATAAGGCGAATGTATACTTTTCATTATTATTATCAATATTTTAACGTTTACATACCATAACGTAAGATAAGTTTTGTAAGGTAAGATAAGACATGACAAACAAACAGTAGCTAAATGTAAAACAATTTTAAATAGAACATTTTAATACTATTGCTTGAATTTGTTTTCTTTTTGAAGATCTGGCACTTGCTTTTCGACTTTTTGTAAAACATAGGAAATTTGTTTCAAATGCGCTAAAATTAAGGTTTTAAAAATTAAGACCGTGCATTAATTTAGGCGAGTAAATTAAGACGAATTTTAGAAATTCGCCTTAATTATTGTCGCGGCTTAATTTCATGTTTTAAGGTATGTCTGTAAAATTATGTAGAAGTGACGGTAACAGTTTAAAGCGAGAAAACGAGGAATAGCACCAATTATAAAGCAAATATGAAAAACGAGTTTAATATGATTGCAATCATAATGTTTTTACTTATCGTAATTAAAACGTTTTAAATGTTGTATAGCATTATTTAAAAAAGAATTTAATGCATTGAGACCAGTTAATGAGAAAAATCAAGATGGATGAAATTATAGTATATGTTCCTTTATGGAGACGTCCACAACATGGAACGACATTTTTGGGTAGTGTACTCACTCACCGTCTCCTCAGAATAATACAATTATTTTATAATAATTCAATATTTTTGGATACCTTCAATCATGGTCATAAATATATGGCTTTAACCAAATATGTTCCCTACAAGGTGATGTCTTATTGAATACAGTCATAAAGAACTTTTTCAGTTTGCCAACGACTTAGGATCTTAGATACTTAATGCCATAATCTATTTGTAAATAAATAAACAGCTGTAGTAGAGAGTTTGTTGAGAAACTGTACACATACCTTATTTTATCAACTCAACAAACCTTACCAACCATTGTTACATTTTATATTTACGACTCTTTGTTGAAAGAAAATCCAAGGGCATTATTCATGGCCGGTGGCGGTCGCCGGGGCACAAACAAAAATTGATAATGAAGTGACAGTCTTGTTCTTGCTTTTTAATTGGTCCATTTTTGTCCTCTTTGTGACGTCATAAAACAATAAGAAGATTGGAATAAGAAACATTCTTGAAGTTTTTTTTCCTATTCACGTTCCTTCCAATTTTCCACTTAATTACAGCCGTTCTTTGATTTTTCGCACATTTGAAGAAAAGTGGCAAAACATAAAACCCCATAACTGGCAATTACTTTGACCTTGATTGCTGTTTTTTATTTTTTCTGCATGTGTACACTTTCTTTCCATTTAAGATTCTCATCTGTAATCATTACAGTATTACTCTTTTCCGGTGTAGGAAGGTATAAATTATTTTATCTACGTTTAGAAATGGTTACCCTGATGATTAATTTGCTGTCAGATGGGCGTTTCGAAAGCAATAATAAATTTAATGCCAGCATGTTTTAGGTCATCTGTACACAATGGTACAGGTTAAATTCATGGTTCATTATGGCCGATTAATTGACAGCTTTACCTCAAATTTCTACGATAAATGGTATCATTGAAATAATTAGTTTGTCTTAAAAACGTGAAGAAATTGTTCTTGATTCTTGATATAGATTATATATATAAGACATGTATTGTTGACATTTGCCAATATATAAAAAGAGTAATAGAGATGATAAGTTTTTAGGTGCAAAACGTGAATAGGTAACTTGCTGGGTAAGATAAGATTATTTGAGATTATAAAAGAGCGAGTTCATCTTCTGTTAGGAGAACGTAAAACAATATCCAACAATTTTCAACTTTAGATGTTACGTACGAAAGGTTGATCATTACCATAATTCCATAATTTGAAGAAAGTTCTCTAATCTAATCCGAAAACAGATGAACTTGTAGGTATAGTCTGTTGTGGGTCAAAAATAATTCACACGGTATATATCGTCTTGGAATTTGAAATATGGAATTATGCAACACTGTTAGAAGAATGTAAAACAATATTGCATCAATTTTCAACTTTAGATTATTACGAAATGTGGGATCGTTACCTTGCGTGAAGAAAGTAAATAATTGATGGATAATTGAAATAATTGAAATAATTGGTTTGACTTCTTGTTTCTTGTTATAGAATATAGTTGTAATAGACTTTATAAATGTTTTTCGTACATAAAAAAGATTTATGATATAATTAATTTTAACAAGTGACTTAAGTGGCCTTTACATGAGAGCCGAAGTGAACTCAAACCGGTGTGAGGTTTCAAACCGGTTTTGAGAATCGTTGTGTTTACATGGTGGCTTTAGTGAGGTCAGAAACATGCGCGCGCAGCATGAAAAATAAAATCTGATTCATAATGGCGCGCATTTTCTTTCATATTTATGATCGGGACAAAGTCAAACCGGTTTGAGTTTCACTTCGCCCGAAGTCGTGTAAACACTAACAAACGTTTCACCGCACACCGAAGTGAACATAATTTAACTCAAACAGGTTTGAGTTCACTTCGGGTCTCAGGTAAAGGCCGCCGTCATTAAATTAATCCGTAAATTACCACCTAAACTTGATTTTACACTTCATTATTATCGCAATATTAATCTTTATCTAAGTAGCACAAATTGTAATAACATCTTTTAAAGAAGAACAACACTTTTCCCTCAACATGTTTCGACTTATTCGTAAAATCATCTTCAGGTATAAAGTAAATACAGAGGAACCTCCCTAAAGCAGACACCCTCTTAATCGGACACTCTCTAAACCGGACACTTTCTTCTTTCTGTCCGCGTGAACATTTCCTTTGTATTTTAACTCTATAAAGCGAACAGCGCAATATTTTCAGAAATAAGAAAACAGCCCAGTGGGCATATCATGGTCACACGACGTTGAAACAACGTTATATCGACGTCTGTAACGTTTATTCGAAGTTGAAAAGACGTTGTTTGACCATGATGTGCCCACTGAGATTTTTCTTTCATTTCTATCTACACAAACTGATCCATATTTTTCTGTTGTAATCAAGATACTTAAGATCTTCTCTTTAATCCATGATACCGATTTCACCTTTCCGTATACTCTGTACGTACAAGGGATCTCTAAGCCATACCCAGCTCCACGATTTACCCTTTTCCTAGTAGCTGTCGCCGTCATCTTGGTGACGTAATATAAAATTTTTGCGCAACCTCTGTAAAGCGGACACCTCTTTAAAATGGAAAAAATTTCTGGTCCAGTAAATGTCCGCTTCTTCATCATAAAAAACCGTGTAATATTTTTTTTTTATTCTAGGAAAATATAAATTATGCCAATTATACACAATAAAAACACAGGACAACATGAACACACCAAACAAGGTAAAGGTGATATCGCCAGGAACCATTGTCCGTGATTAAAATAAAACATATGTAAATAATTATACTAAAACTTACTTATGTCAAGGTTCAGAGTATGGTTAATTTTTATATTACGATATTTACTTTATTCACGAATGAATGACTTGATGAATACGTCGAAAATTTTAAAATATTAATCCTGTGTTCAGGAAGTCGTGCCAGACCTATTCCAATACACAAATCTACATTCCCAGAAACTATAAAATTCCATCATAAGGTGATTTTGAAAGTAGTAGGAAAATTATATGTAATTAGCTAAGGGAGTTTTAACCAGTACAAAACGTGAATAACTTTAAATAATTTTTATAAATTTTACAAACGATTTTTAAGAAACGTTTTTAAATATTAACATAAAATAGATAACTCTAGGCGAAACATACATTTTATTTATTTTTAAAATCTCATGGTTTATAGTGATAACCAATGATTTCTTTATTTGTTTTTGCAATCAGCATATGAGCAGTATAGGAGAGCTGTTGTTTTCTCTGAGACTGTGTTTCTGTATATCCGACCCATCCTCGCAATAATATTTCACGATAATCATGAAATGTGAATTCAAGAAACATTCCAATTATTATCATTGAATATTTCAATTTATCCTCATCACTGTAATTTATGACTATCATAAAATGTAAAATATGCACTCAAATATTTTCACATCAATACGGTTTATGGCCCTTTCAGGCGTTGTAAAATGAAAACTTTTCTTCATCACCCACTTATTTAGGTACTTAATCCAGGATTTGATACATTTATGTTACCATAGAAACATTTAGACAATGCTGTGAATTGAAAAAGCAAATAAAACATGAAGCGTTTTTAATGTATGTGTAGTCAACAGTGGAAAAGTAAGTAGCACGGATGAAATTTTACGTTTGAAAATCCTATGAAAAACGTCCCAAAATAAACAATTCATCCTACGAAACGAATCAGGTATTGTCCCCCAACATACTTGACAACACACTTGTTTGTAAGATAGAACTGTTTGTGGTACTTTCTGAGGTAGTTCAAAGCGACTTATTAAAGAAATACAGATGCATTTGGTGTTAATCTGATGTTTTCAACTAAGTCAAAACAATACGGTTTATGGCTGTTTTAGGCAATCTAGAACGAAAAATTTTGATATGATAATCACGAAATATTTGTATACGGATATGTTGCTTTATATCATTCATGTATATTAACTAGTTTTTAATCGTAGGAAATACGTTGTTAGGTTTTGATAAGAGCAATATCAATTATTGACGTCTGCAAATAATATATATTCTAAAATATTTACAGAACAATACAAAAGCATTACAAAATTGGCGGTTCATAAAGAAACAAAATTTTAATTAGCAAACTTATGATATGTGTTGGGTATGGGTGTATTTTTCGCCTATTTACTTATGTAATAGATTCCTGGGTTGAACATGTGTCTTCCTCTTCAAAAACTATATTCAACCCCGAACATTTCAACATTATAAGAGAGGTCAATAATCTTCTACAGTGGGACTTGACTTAAAACTAAATGGGCTTTGACTTTGAACATTTTATAGACATACTTTTATAACACGTAGGCGCTTGACATTGTCAATACAGACATTATTTCAGATTATTGTCTCAGAAATTCGGAAATCGTGACATTCAGAAAATGTGTCTATAGACAGACTATAGTCAACAATATTTTTCTTCCTAAACATTTTAAACAGAACCCTTTAATGCACAGTGTCCCCGGAAAGGAATCAAATCATTGGTCATATCTTTGCTATTATGCTTTTTCCAGGGGGTTAATAAATAAAAACATATTATAAGAAGAAGTTAGGAAAAGCTGATGTGACCCCTTGGTTCCTCATAAAATTCTCAATATTTTCAATGAGGAGTTTAATACAACCAGGGGGTATGATTAAGCATTAGGCTTAACGCAGGTGGGCGGAATGTTCCTCAATCAATGAACAGCAAGATTAGGAATGACGATTGTTGTCATAGGTTGACAATGATGTAATAAATGTCGATGACAAAAACGTCTTAATAAGCATTCTAACAAAATTTTCCGGAGTTATTGAACTAATAGATTATAAAAATCAATAGCACACATAGGTAGTGTTTTTGTGGCTACAGGCTAGTTACGTATCTAACAAGGCATTATTATATAGGAGCAATATAATATTTAATATAATGAGACGTAGTGGTTGGTAATTAAAGCCTTAAGGTTGATTTCCACTCCGGAAACGTTTTCAAGGATCGTATCAGATTAGAACAATTTCCGGAAAGGAAAAAAGTTTAAATATTTTTCCGCCGTATAGACATGTATTTATTAGCAATCCATCCGTGCGAAATATTTTTTATTGTTAACATGAACTGTGCTTTTTGGGTTAATATTTACGGTAATCATTAATTTTAAGCGGTCTGTACGGTTTAACGTTATGGGATAAGATTGTGGTTACATTTCGTGTCAGTAGGAATAGACCCCGACCAATTATTCCTAAATAGTGCCTTATATTTCCAATTATGATTTATAACAGTTCCTTTCTCTTGTAGGCACATATTTTTCAGGATAAAATAACATTTTAAGTGTTCATTAGCATTCCCAACAATTCAGTTCATGAATAAAAAGCTGTACTTTGTATGTAATCATAAAGTTGAGCTTACATTTAATTATAATAGATAAACATAATATATAAGAATAGATAAACATAATATATAATACACAGGAAAACGTTGACATTAAAACAAATCTCCTGTTTATGGACGAGCTAAAATAATTTACAAGCAATGACCAACAACTTGAATTCTTACTAGCCATAAAACAATTCAGCGATCATATCAAAATAAATGTAATAAACTTACTATTATAAAAGGACTATTTTACCAAATCGGAGACATCTCGTTAGAAAACAGTGATAAAATAAAATCGTTAGAAAATACTGCTGTGTATAAATACCTTAGACTAAACGAAAACAACACCATAAATACCAAAACAATGAGATCAAAAATAAAGAAGGGATATTTTACAAGATTAACAAAGTTATGAATACAAGTCTTAACAGCAAATATTTCATAAATGCAATTAACGCTTACGTTACTCCAGCAATTTCGTATGGTTTTGTTATCCTAAACTGGACTGTAACTGAATTAGATACAATACACGGAGAAACAAAAAACAAAACACCTATTGCAAATAAACCAAGATATCACCGGGATATACATCTCGGGAAAAGAATGAGGCAGAGGACCTCTTCACATAAGTACCCAATATAAAAAATCAGTTAACACAAACCTTTCCGATACACGACTGAAAGGAATTACAGAATCATATATTTTCGTTATCCAAGAACAAGCCTTAACAACAAAAACATAGAAAAACACATACACAAAACCTGTGATACAGATACATACAGAGTTTGTAACGAACGTAAAGGAACAACGCGCCATGTAATATCTGGATAAACTTCATTAGCCCCTACGAAGTACTACAATGACCTAGCCAAATATATACATATCATGTTAGCTGACAAATATCAACTAAAAAAAGCAAAAATAGTACAAAATTGCGCAACAATTCTCTCTCTCCACTTCATTATCCAAACTGATTACGAAATCGTACTAAACAAATACCACACATTTTACTAATAGATAAAACAATTATAATTCCGCCTTAATCCTCGATATAGTCATTCCAAATTATTATAACGTAACTCGTAAACGCAGCGATAAACGCCGTACATATACTGACTTAGCAAGTGTAATCAAACAGATATGGAATTTAGAAACAGTTGGAATTGTCCCATCATCATCTGGGCTACTATTTTGATACATAGTGTATATGAAAACAATCTAAAATAGCTTGACGTGAACATGAATTTAAGAGAAGCACAGAAAATCGTACTACTAGGAACTGCACGAATAGTTTCTTCACTACTAACTAATTAAACTATATGTGTTGTGACAAATTTTTAGAACCGTATCATATTTATTGCATTATAACTTCGTGTAGATCAAGATCAGGACAATGTGGTACGTTCTG
>JANTOQ010308912.1:0-12763 GCA_027564595.1 Bythotiara depressa | reverse complement strand
GCTTGGTTGAATTTCTTCACTTTGACATTCAGAGCACTGGGCAGAAATCACATTGCGTCAACACCGTTTCCCCGAGTCTTCATCTGGTTAAAAACAAGTAAATTCCCTATAGTAATTAAAACGAACCATCCTACAAAACAAAACTGCCACTGTGACAGAGAACAATGCCTTTTCGATAGCATACATTTGTTAATAAGATTCAATCTATAATATTTCAAGTTAGTATTTTATTATTGCTTCAGGCATTAGGGTTATAAAAATTAAAGTCACCTTTTGATAAACTCCAGTTGTTCCTCCTCTGTTCCAGTTTCGCACCAATTAGTAACAAAGAGCTCATCATAATAAACGTGACGATCAACACTTTTGTTTCTTTGTGTCGTATCGTATTTCGTTCTAAAAGGCCTCCCTCAATCAGTTTAAATACAGCACAAATGGTATCATTGATAAACTCTCCCATACTTTTTAGAGTCAACATCATTACTGGGATTCCAAAAAATCCGGTAACGATAGCTAACCACATGCCACTTGTTGTTTGAGGTGTTACATCCCCATAACCTAATAAGAATGAAAATCATGTAGAGGATTTTACAAACCAGATACATATTTTACAGACCGAAGAGTTTGGATGCTTAGAATATTGAGTTTTATTAAAAGAATTGCGCGTCGGAGAAGATAATGTAACAAATTCTTCTAACCAAATCATAGGAAAGATTTTTTCTCGCTACCTGGCGCAAAAATATATCTTAAGAAAAAATATTTATTTCTGGCAAATTTCACCATCTCAGCAAACAGTAAAAATGCAATTTATTAGTCTCTCTCCATCTTAGGTGTTGCATAACCTCTGGAGGTAAACAAAAATATTTATAAAGGCTTTGACCACAGAAAACGTGCAAATAATTTTTTATGAAGCCAATTTTTACCTTGAGAAACATGTTTTGATATTTGAATCTATGAAATAGTTTCCTAAATAAATTTTTAAAATAAACTGGTCAAAATCTTCATAACTAATCAAAATTTACCATCTTCAAATAACATCTACGATGAAGACATGGTGAAATGGTATATTCTAAAGGAAACAGTTCTTCTTCCTGGGAAATAAAGGTTAAAATGTTTTCTGTATTAGATTGTAGAACATACATTCTGGTAGTTGAGAACATCTAATTTCTTAGAACAGAATGTTCTTAGAATTTTAGAATTTTCTTAGAATCTGCTGGCTGCTTTTGTACTTCCGTTGTACTCAGGAAAATCATTTGCCTCAGGCATCCGCTCTACGCATAAATACTTCCGGTATGTTTTTTCACAGGGAGAAACTTACTTTTAGGTTATGGATAGTTGATGTTTAGGATTTACTGTGAAAAAAGTAAATACAAAATTCGCATTTTTAATATTCTCAATATTCTCCGCGGTGTGTCGAAAGAAAGTAATAAATTAATCCTAATAATTATATATTTTTGTGTCTGTGGGACATAGTTTTTGCGATCTTATCTTAGTAAGTGTGTTATAAAATATTTTAGTAAAAACGTCCACGAATAAATACATCTACGTTAAACGTTAGAGAGAATACTCTGATCTCCAAAATAAAGTTTACAATTTCTAAGAAGTAACTGCAAAACATTAGAGAGAATACTTTGATCTTCAAAATAAAGTTTATAAGAAATGACATAAGTCTCCCAAACATTGTACATAGTACGTTTGTCAATTGTAGAAGGCAAGGAAGTTTGGTTAACTTCCTTGGAGAAGGGTAGCGTTTCAAGATTGTTAGATATTTTACCATCTGCCCGTCGTATAGTTAAAAGGGTAGTATGTGCTTTTTTATATTTAGTTTAAATTAACATTGTTAATTTACGTCCTCGGCATTCCTAGAAATCCTAAATATTCCTAGTAGTCCTATGCATTTATTAGCTAGCTACACCATCGATACTACTTAGTTAAACTTCATTATCAAACTTACAAGGACTTGTATTTCGGATGAAGTGCGAAGTGAGTACGATGAATTATATTAAGGCATACTATGTAAATATTTGTTTTAGTGAATTGTCAGCCATGCAACTTAACCTATGTTTTCCAAGCATCAAGTATTTAAACTTGCTCAGACACGGTGATGTTGAAAGTACCCCGGACCCTACTTATTTCATAGAAATATCTGTTCAAGGTACCTTTCATCAAGGGCATCCAAAATGTGGTAAAACTGCTGGCATCCAGTGCATGTGTAATTCATTGTTTGCATTAACTCTTGCAGCTGTTAAGAAGGCTATATACTAGATTCCATCTGATCTTGATTCTATTCTTGAAAAAGGTGATAACCTTTATAAAACCTTAAATTTACAAAGATTACTTTCTGTTCTTGATCTTCCGCAACATATGGAAATAGAAAAACAACTTGTAGTTATTGAAAAGTTGGAAGACTCCTTAAACACCCTCGATAAATTATTTTTGTCTCCAACTAGTACTAGTACAGGCGTAATTTTCACTGTGAGTAACTATTCCTTTGCATTGATATGTGATAAACACTATTTTCTTTTTGACTCTCATATTAGAGATGCATATGGTAGTGTAATACAAGATGGTACTTCTGTTATTTTAAGATTTACATTTTTATGTGAGGTTGAAAAATATATTAATGAAATATAATGTGAAAATGCTAGTCTATATACAGTTTATTATGAAATTCAGCATCTTAAAATTTTGATAGATGATACTGAAGGTAAAACAATACTAGATAGATTAGGAAGAAGTAGGCGTAATGAGCAAAAGCGAAAACACAATGGTATTGTTTCTGGTACTTCAACACATGAAGAAATTAAAAAGAGAAAAAGAGAAATTTCTGCAAAAATGTTTGCCAGTATTTCAGGTACTTTGAGGCATGAAGAAATTAAACAACAACAAAGAGAGCGTTTAGCCAGTATTCGTGGTACAAAGAAAGTAAAAAGCGAAAAAGAGAGTAATATCACAGCAATAAAAATTATCACAGTATCTTAAAATTTCAATAAGCAATTAAAAAAGGACCTTACTTCTATGTGCTGTATGTAATCGATATTTGTATAGGAGATCTGTTAGTATGAAAACAAATATAATGTTGATGCAAGTTACATTTACTTTGCACATGTTAAGAGTTATGATAACTGTGAGTATATATGTCAAACAAGTCATGCTAAGTTAAAGAAAAATATTGTCCTTTGCCAAGCAGTTTGTAATAAACTAGAAATACATGAACTGCCAAAGCATATATCAGAGTTGCATAAGCTGGAGAAAGTAATTATTTCTAAAATAATTCTGTTTAAAGCAAAACAATCCTCTTTATAAGAACATAAGTATAAATACTAATGATATTCAGGCAGAGTTACTGACATTAGATGAAATACCCTTTGTTATAGAGGAAAACGAGACAAATAATCAGTTAGAAAATGAAAATCCATTAGATCAATATAATATAGAATCGATGCTAATGAAACTACATTAATATATACAATGTCTTGTCAGGTCAATAATGAAAATATAACAATAGCTCCTGGAGAAGGAAAACAGCTAATGTCCGTTTTAATGGATAAGAATTGTGAAGAACTAGCACATCCATATTTATTTCTAACGGGAAAATTTGGATACAATGTACAGCGACGTGTTCCTTTAAGTGCAATAAAGTACTTCAATCAAAGGATACTAATTATAGACAACAGTTCGCGTCAGAATCAGACTACATATTTTTTGCTAATTCTGTCACTCACCAGTTAAACCTAAATAGCAGAATTAACATAGCTTAAAAAATATTAAAACAACTCATTTAACTGCTGGAATATTAAATAATAACTTTGCAGACACTGTCAACTCATTCATAGCTAATGACGAAGCCTATAGTTTCATGAGTACAATTAAAGGTACACCAGCCTATTGGAAAAAGTTTTTCGACATTCTTGCTATGGTTAAACAATTTGGCCTTCCAACATTTTTCATGACAATATATTGTGCTGATTTATGATGGAACGAATTAGTTGCAATAATTTCTAAGCTAAATGGTATACACCTTTCTGAAAATGATATAATTAATATGGACTACTTTGAAAGATGTAAAATATTAAATAGTAATCCTGTTCTATCAGCACGGCATTTTCAATACAGAGTAGAAGTCTTTTTAAAAGAAATGTTAGATAATGGTCCATTAGGAAAAGTGCAATATCATGCAATTCGAATGGAGTTTCAAGTTAGAGGCATCCCACACATACATTCATTTTTATGGGTCCATAGTGTACGAATCCTAACAAAAGAAACTAAAGATGAGTATTTAGCTTATGTTGATCAAATTGTTAAAGTACAATTGCCAGATAGGGAGAAAGAACCTGAATTAGATGAACTTGTTAAGACGTACCAAATTCATTCACATAATAAATCTTGTAGGAAGTATAAATATGTTTCATGTCGATATTCTGTTGGGCGGTTTTTTACTGAACGAACAATAATAGCAGATCCATTATGTAAAGATATGTGATTTGATGAGAAGAAAAATATATTTAATAATCGTAATAAAGTTTTAAGCAAAGTTAAGGAATATATTGACTCAGAGTTAGATCCAAGAAAATGTAATATTTATGAACCTGAAAATCCAAACTACGTACACCTAACTAAGACTATAGAAGAAATTCTTACATAATTAGGCTTAACAGAATCTGAATATTATAATGCATTATCAATATCAACTAATAATGATTTTCAAGTGTACTTTAAACGATCCCCAAACTCCTGTTTTGCAAACAATTATTTTTCTGAAGGCCTACTTACTTGCTTGGTAAGCAAATATTGACATTCAGCCTGTATTAAATCATTATAAAGCAGTTTCATACATGTTTGCTTACTTTTCCAAATCAGAGAATGAAACTTCTGAGGCAATGAAACAAGCTTCCAAAGAGTGTTCCAAAAATAATTTAGACAAGTTTGAGCAGATGAAAGCAATTTCCAGAGCTGATCAAACTAAGAGAGAATGTTCTGTCCAGGAAGCAGTGTACATAATAATGCCAGAGTTATGGTTGCATAAAACATTTCCAGGTGTTCTATTTGCAAGCAGTCACCTGCCTGAGCAAAGGTATAAAATCTGTCTCAATAAAGAGGAGTTAGAAGAATTACCAGACAACAGCAAAAATATTTATAAACGTAATACGCTTGATAGGTACTTAGATAGACCAAACAAAACATTTGCTAGGGGAAAATTTCAGGTTTTGGATTCGCTTTGTTTTGCTAAATTTCTATCCTAGTACTACTTACATTACAATAAAAAACAGACAATGAAAATGATAATCAACCAGAGTTTTTCAGGATATTTTACTGGAGGATAACCACAATTCATGTAAATTACCTTCAAGAATACCACTTATGTCATCAAAGGAAAAACTAATTTGCAGAAAAGTTAAGTCTGTATTAAGATACCATGTCCCTAACCGTCATAAATATCCAGAGAAGTATGCCCGCCATTTGCTGTTTTTGTTTTACCCTTTTCGTGCAGAATCAGAGCTAAGCTTAAGTCCAAACAACACATACATGGAAAAATTAAACGATCCTTTGGTGCTACAAACAGTTAATGAAAACAAAGGTATATTTGAACCATTTGCTGACATGGTAGATAATGCTTTAGTTGACTTCTGTATAAATAAAGGTAACAGCCATGATGCATTTGCCGAACAAGAAAATGATGAAGTAAGTGACTTATGTACACCTGTTAGTGACGATAACACAGACGATTAAGTCCCTTTATTTGAAAATGCTTCAAACTCTGTGTCTAGCTTTACTCTAATTCCAGATGAAGAACTGCATTACAAGATAAGATCACTTAATAAAAAGCAAAGGAAAATATTTGAAGTTATTAATAAATGGGCTAGAGACAAGATTAAAAATTATTCTGTTAAACCAGTTGAAATAGCACCACTACACTTGTTTATTACAGGAAGTGGTGGGTGTGGTAAATCTCATTTGATTAAAACTGTATATCATTCATTGAGTAAAACACTGTGCTATCATTCAAAAGAAACGGAAAAACAAAAAGTTTTACTTCTGATCCCAACAAGTGTAGCTGCAGTAAATATTGATGGTACAACGATTTATTCAGGATGAGGCATACCAGTAGGGCACTACGGAAAATGCATACAAAGACTTAGTGATAAAATGCGGTCTGCCCTGAGAAAAAACTTTTTGAATTGTGTGCAATCATTATTGATGAAATTTATCTAACCTTCTTTTGCTATATATACACCAAAGATTTGTAGAGATATTTGATTGTTCAGATGATGAACCATTTGCAAACATAACTATTATTGCTTTTGGAGACTTTTATCAGTTGCTCCCAATTCAACAAAGGCCAGTTTGTGCAGATTTTAAAAATTCCTGGCTTAATGTATGTAATTTATGGCGACTGTTTAAAATTGCTGAATTAACAGAAGTCACGTGACAAAAGGATGATACTTCTTTAATTGATTTATTAAGTAATGTAAGATTTGCAAAGTTAAAAGAATCAGACGAAGTTTTATTGAAATCTAAATACATCTCAAAAGATGACACACGCTATCCACACAATGCAATTCATTTACGGGAAGAAAATGGACATGTTCAAGCTCATAATTTGTTGACGCTTAAGAATATTAACAGTCCCTTATTTTTGATTAATGCCATAGATAGTTACTAAAAGAATATACCAATGTCAGTGATAAATAAAGCTTTGAGTCGCAGCCAAATGGAAACTGGTGGACTTGCTCATTTACTTGAACTAAAGGTTGGAGATGTACCTGACAAGTTGAGTAATTGTCAGATTGGTACAGTTTTTCATATAAATGCTAGCAGTTCCCAAAAAATTGAGCTAATATACGTAAAATTTGATGATGATTTTGTTGGCAAAACAGTAATGAACTCAGAGAGATTTTCTCGTCAAAATAAGCGAGTTGAAGCTCGGATTAAAATCAGGAACAATAAACGTTCCTCTCCTGAAATCAAAAGAGTTCAATTTCTACTTATACTAGCTTGGGTATGTACTGTTCATAGAGTTCAAGGAAAGCAATTTAGTAAAATAGTTATCAGCTTTGACTTGATGAAACAGCGTAGCTTTAATAATGGTCAAATGTATGTCGCTTTAAGTCGTGTTACTTCACTGAATGGATTATTCTTGACTGGTGACTATAAAACTGCACCAATAAAGGCAGATGCAAGGGCTACAACAGAATATCAAACTATGCATAAAGATAGACCTATGAAACTTATTGAGAATTGTGAAACCCTTGTCACCTCCCTAACAATATCATTACTTAACATAAGGTCATTCAAAAAACATGCGGTTGAAATTGCTAATGATAAAATTGTGATCGATAGCGATATTATATGTTTAACCAAAACACAGATTAAACCCAATTGTGAAATAACTGAAACTTTAGATCTGTTACAAGAATTTAGTGTTTTACGTAATGATAATAACGATCATTTCTGTAGTATTGCTTGCTGCTATAAAAGTTAAGTAGATGTCATTCTATGTGATGAAATGGCTGCTGCAAGTTTAGTTCAAGTTAGGAAAAGTTCGTTTTTGTCTAATCCAATAAACATACTGGTATTGTACAAAAATAATTCCTTATGTGTGAGCAGATTTATTAATATGCTCACCCACCACATTTCAGGCACAGGCAATAATATCTAAGTAATTTTAGGCCAATCGTATCTAGGCCAAGTATTCTAATGAAACATTAATTAATAACATTAATGAGTTTCAGAAAAACAGACAATTGTCACAGGTACTTTCTCAATATAATATGCAACATCCTACACATATATCAGGGTTCCTGTTGGATCATGTTTATATCAAAAAATATTCTCAAAATAAAGTTGATGTGGAATGTATTGTAAAAAATATTTATTTTTCCGATCATTATGCAGTAAAAATAAGGCTTACAGTAAAAAGCTTGAATGCCACTTCATGAGTGAGTGAAGAGAAATAACATTTATTTTTAATATATACAAGTTTTATTTTTTGTTTATTCACATGAAAAAACCCATTCACTAAAACACATAAGACTAAATTTGATACAATCCGGAAAATTAAAAATCCAAATCCTCAAAAACCAGTTAATTTTAAACACTGATAAATTAATTTTAAATCATTCACAAAAATAAAATTCCACAATTTCTTAGACTTGTATTTAATTTAACCAAGCCTTGAGGCTAACATGGGTGGGTGGGGAGGATCTGTTACTGGTACACGAATGGATGAGGCGCTTTGTGTGTGTATGCGTTTGTATTCGTCTACTCTGTATTTTTGTTGCTTTGTTTATTTATTTTTTTTTTTTAAAGATACGTCGATTAAATTACAAGAAGGCCTGAAGTAACTTTATTATTCAATTAGAATTATATATAAACTTTTAAGCCAACCAAAGAAGCGAAGTTCCGAAGAACCAATCAAAAACGAATGTTGAAACCCTTGGTTGGAGCACATGCAATTTTTCAGTCTTTTCAACAGCACTGCAATCGGAGGTGCAGTAAAGAGAGAGAAAGGTATATATAAAGGATCTGAAAAAATGGCATCAACATCCAGTGATCAACTTTCGTCACAAGGTTTGTTTATTAGTGACTTAATTAATATATATTAGCGAAAGGTTTTCAGTGGATGTAGAAAGGATGGGAGCACTTTGGAAAATATTGTAAATTGTGTTTTCCCGGATAAAAAATTATTTAATTCTTACATTTAATTCTTTGTTTAAAAACATATTTTTTATCATCCATGAATACTTACTTACTTACTTAGCGGCGCATATTCCTGGGAGGGAAGACAATTTTACAAAATAGTTCAATTCTTATCTGTAAAGCATATATACAGGGTGTCCAGTGTTCTTGAAATCAGAGAAAAGTCGGGGAATCTTTTTTTGCCCTAAAATGTCAGGGAATTTTAAGAAAATTGTCAAAAATCAGGGAAAACCAGTAAACCTTTTTGGCTTGTCTTGTATTGTATTTCAACAAAAAATTGTCCTTTGTAATCAATTTAGCAGTTATGAAATTCTGTTGTTTTTTCTTCAAAATTATTTAATTTGTGCATGTCATTTATTAGCTCTACAACTATTAAATAAAGCCACTTTAGTGTGTGGTCGTGGATATTTGAGCTATGATGGTCAGGAAAAGGTCATGGGATTTTTTTTCAATTCGGCTGGGCCGCCCTGATACATTTGATCATCATGTAAATATTTCGAACTTTGTATATTCACACTGTCAATATACACAAAACCTTTTGAGTTATCATTATATATAAATGAAAGTATTTTGAACTTTATTTAGATAAACGCAAAATTGAAGGATATGTTCTGGATTTATCACCAATAAAAAAGTCAAAAACATCTTCAGCAATACAATTCAGTGCGAAATTGGGGACATTAACCAGGCCAAAAATTGAATAATGAATTGCCAGTTTTCTCAAACGTACACGTAAATATCGCTCCAGTAAATATCAGTGATGAAATTAATGAAAGGTAATATTAAAGTACAAGAAGTTCTTGTTTCAGATGGGGAAGATAGTATAATTCTGACATTATTTGGTGAATTAACTGGCTCATTATCTGATTGCCAGTCTTACCAATTGACTTATTTAAATGTTGGTATCTTTAATAATAAGAAAACCCTTAAATCAACTAAACAAACAGAAATTGAATTGCTAACTGATTGCATCATTGTAACCAACGCAAGTGAATGCAAGAGTACTGAAGAAGTACAATTACAGTAACTTCAATCGATAAAGCTTCCACAGTAAATGTCAGTATTTGTCCGAATTGTGGTGGGAAAGTGTGGTTAACTGAATCGAAGTTAGTAACCTGTTTAAATGGTGATACAGTTTCCTTAGCTGCCAATTGTCAAGGAAACACTGTCGTCAGAATTAAACTCAAGGATGGTGAGTGGTATTCATGTGCGAAAGACAAGCTCGTCAGTGCACTGCCAAGTGATTTGGAAATTCATTCTGAAACATTTCTAGTGCATATGCTAACCACAACATTTCTAGTGTATATGCTAACCTCAACATTTCTAGTGTATATGCCAACCACAACATTTCTAGTGTATATGCTAACCACAACATTTCTAGTGGGTCCGTAGTGTAGTGGGTCGCCTTTGACTTGGGCGACCCGAGTTCGATTCCCGGATGGAGCAAAAATTTACATCTTGTATAGAGGTTTACGGATGAGACGTTGGACAACGTTTCCACGTGGAGGGACCTACTGTCCTCGCGGGGCCACTTCCACTATATGTTATATGTTGCATGCGCCACTAGTCTGATAATATACATTAATTGTCCTCGTCAGCTAGTTGTGCAGTGTTGTGTATGTGAGTGTCTGTAAGGTGTTAATACGTAACTTGAATAGAAAAAAAAAAACTTTTCTAGTGTATATGCTAACCACAACATTTCTAGTGTATATGCTAACCACAACATTTCTAGTGTATATGCTAACCACAACATTTAGTGTTAATCATACTCATAATGTAATAACAAATATTTCAATAGTGTAAGTTGGAGTGCATTTATCTTTTCATGTGTGTGTGTGTTTTGTTTTATTTTATACATCAAATGAATAATATATACTACGCAAGTTAGAACATTTCTGACACATTTGTGGTTTTTAAGCTTTCTTTCACTTAGTGTATAAAGTTGTGTGTGTATTGATTTTTGCAAACCCTTTCAAATTGTTTTCACGATACACCTTTCTCTAGTCTCAAGAAACAAGTGAACTCCTTCGTTGGGTATTTAAAAGTGGTAGGTAAATTTAATTAAGGGAGCCCTGATCAGAGAAAGACATGAATTATTTTTTCTGCTAGAAAGTAGAAATATATTTTAGAATAATGTTTTGTCAAATTATGTTAGAATCTATGTAGCTATAACATATTTAACACTCATAACATTATATATCCTCTGGAACTACAAATAAAATATATTTTCACGATTCTCCTAGTCAAACCCTCATAGTTTACCTACCAATGTTTACTTTAAATGATATACAAGCAAAAACTTTATACACACAAGTTACTCCATCGTAAAACTAATATTTTAAATGTTGTGACACCTATATATTCAAGAAATCTTTTTTAATTTAGAAAACCAAACAATGTGCAAAAGAATAAGGTGCAGGTATATTGAAAGTAAGGTTTCGATGGCTAAGTTTTTGAAACTTGGTTTGTCCTTTCAAGTTTCTTATGTTTGCATATATGTGTCATATTTAACTTAGTGCTATGACACTTAATGTTTTAAAGGTGTGATTTTCTGTAATATTTTAAAGGCGTGTAATTTTTTGTGTGGATGCTATCTTTGTATTTATGTATTTGTTTTTATATTTTTATAAGAACTTTACTTTGACTATGTAGGTAGGGATGGGATATCCTTGACATTTTCGTATTTTCTGCTTTTGTATGTTTTTCATTTTCAGACATTTTCAAGTTATCTATTTTCTGTGGTAGTGAGAAAAAAAATTCGTTTTTTCCTTTGGAATTTTTTTAACCAATATGTTGAAATTTATTTCCATGGAAACGTTTTGCGAAATGAGATTACATAAGTCAAAAACTTAACTTAACCGAAGGGAAGGTTAAAGTAACTAGCTTATGCATGTGTACTAGGAGAGTCAGGAGGTAAAAAGTGACTTTCAAATTTCCACTCTCTTCACCCCCTAACTTTGAGATACTTCTTGAATACTTTATTTAAGACAATTGGGAGGAGTGTTTACTACTTTATTTAAGACACTTGGGAGGTGTGTTTACTATGGATAAGGAATAATTAAATATTAAATTGTGAAAAAACTTTGTTATGATGTAGATTATATACAAAAACAGTAGAACACTTCCAATTCCCTACTTTATTAATTTCATTGTCAAAGCTTGTTGAAAATGATGCTATCAAAATTGTTCCAGCTGTCTGTATGGGCATATCGGAAAACTGGGACCTGGGACCCTCTAGTGGGACCCGGGACCCTGGACCCTTGAGGTGGGACCCAGGACCCGGGACCCGGGACAATATTAAAAATTTAAAATTTGCGGACCGTAGCCTCGGCATTTGTACCAGCGAATTTTGGCCCACAAGCAATTTTTATAATTTCTATCAATAAAAATAATAAATAAACATGCCGAATATGATTTAAATAACAACACCTTGCTTCAGGTGGTATTTTAAATAACACGCCCACACGCCAACGTGGTAAATAGTATTAAAAACATGTTGAATAATATGATTAAATTCACTGTTGTTTTTTCAGATACTGTTTTAGGTCGGGTGATCGATCAATTCTGTAACCACAATTAAAGCGAATAATCGTAGATAAATAGACCATTTTTACCACACCCGGGACAGCTGAAACAATTTTTAGGATATAATTAACGAGTTGGGAATTACAAGTTTTATTCAATTTTTTAGTTTATCTAAATTTTCTGTCCATACAGACGGCATACCGGGAAAGCGGGACCCGGGACCCGGGACTCTTAGCTAGGACCGGGACCCGGGATCCGGGACCCTCCAAGTGGGACCCGGGACCCAGGACCCGGAACCCTAGCAAAAAATATACCACGGACTTGGTATTCGGTCCGAGACCCAGAAGTTTGGACCTCTCATTTTAAAATATTGAAATTTCACTAATAATTTGATAAAATTTATTTCAAGAGATAAATTTGGCACAATATGGTGTATTTTTCAAATAAACAGAATACTCTGAGTAAAGAGAGCAAAAATGCCATACCCCATAACTTTTTAACCATAAAAGCTTTCTTAATGAAAATTGGTACATATAATCAC
>JANTOQ010308801.1:0-11170 GCA_027564595.1 Bythotiara depressa | reverse complement strand
GCTAACGGGAAGGACTTTAAGGTGGAGAACAATGGATTGGGATTAAAAAGAATCAGTAAAAGTGCAAATTAAGATAAAATTGCATAAATTTCACTTTTTCGATGTTTAAAGTTGTTTTTCTCAAAACAATGAATTTCTAAATTTAAAACACGCTAACTCAGGGGAAATCTTTCTTTCGTGCTATTCCCTAACTTTGAAGAGTAAAAAGTTACAAGGGAAAATCGGGAAGACGTTGCTCAGTATAGCTCCTCCACAAGTTTCATGTTTCTAGTCTATGCTGTTCTGCAGATATATTGTCCCAAAATATCCATTGTTTTGGGGCGTATTGTGGCTAATTATATGCACATAATTAATATTTTGACACTGTCTTGCCGTTTTTAACGTTTTAACTAACGGATGCAACAATTTGACATAAATATTTCCATTAAAGTGTATATGTCAAGAATTTGTTTTTTATGGAATGAACCACCTTAATCGGTGGGGCCCTGGAACCCCCGATTTTAAAAGGTCTGAAAAAGCCCGGTACTGATATGGTTAAAGAGACTTCAATTTTTCACAATTGTTTTTAAATATTATGATCCTAAAGATTGATATATAAGGAATTATTATATTATAAGGAATACTTTTCTGCTGCTGTGTAGAAATTAATTTTCTTTAGTTGGAAAAAGGTAGCATACATATATTTTCTGACTGTTTGTTAATAAAGAATTTTGTTTTAGGACGACAATAGTAAGACAATGAAAATTGATGTTTTGTATTGATTTGGGACTTCACGTGTTTTGTGATGATGTTAGCAATATTTCTTTTCGCAGAAATGTTCCTTTCACAATAGTTAACAACTGTGTCAAGTTTAAAAATCCTAGCATATACGAGTCAAAAGTTATGGAAGAAGGGGAGGGGAGAGGGTGGACCCCCCCTCAAGTATTTCAGAGCCCCAAAAGGCCCAGTACTAATAGGGTTATAAAGGGGCCTGGCTGTATATATATAAAAAAGTTAACTAGTTTACAACTTAACATGTTTTATCTTTGCTTCATGAACTGATAAAAGACGGGAGGAAAATTTAAGTTTTCTCGGTACGGTAAAACCTCGAAATATCGCTGTATTTTGAGCCTCAACTTCAGTCACGGGCGACGAAAAATAACGAAACAATACCTTTAAGGGTCAGTAATCATTCAGCATCAAAACAGTGGCGGGAACCTTTTTGTTTTTACTTGTTTCATTTTTTAACGTCGTGTAAAGACTTATCGTCCTTATGGTTACGTAGGGAACGTTATTGCTTATTTCACCATAACTCACTAACAGGCGTTTTATAAGAAAACTCCTGACACCGTTTGTTAGAGGACGACCTCAGGATTATGGCGATATATCTTTCATTAGAATAAATCTATCGTACCAGCACTTGGAGATCATTTCATGAAACGACAAAAAATAATGTTCGAGATTTCTCTCTCTATAGCTACGAAAGCAAGCTTAGGTTGGTTAGATTTTTTCAGAAAATATGTACTTCATACATGAATCATTTGAAGAAAAAGACATATTTATGAAATACTGAACATGTGTAACGAAAGGTTCAAGTATTCTGAATGTCCAAAGAATGAAATACATATACCAATCTTCCTTCCTTGGTTTGTCTAACATAATTGGAATAGACTCGTTAGTAATAAATGCATACGCATAAAATAGTTGATACTCAAATGGCGATCAGATGTTTCCCCTTGACTAAACATCCCTTGCCCCCTTCACGATAGTTACAACAAATCGTAATCTATTGCGTTATATGTGAATTCAGAACATTTTCCTTCTAAGCTTTTAGCTCAGAGAGCTTTACAACCATGCACAATACTCAATACTGACCACAGGAGCACATTCGCATATTGCATTGGGAACAATTTTTTCGGTAGTTTAAACGAAAGAGAAGTATCATCATAGGTTTCCAATGGTGACGACATAACTTTCCAAAAATCCTCAACAAAGGAGATATATGGCGTTGATTTTCGTTTTTTTTTTAAACAATTTTTTGAAAACGCCATGGTCCATAAAGCGTTAATTAACATTGTGTACTTTTGTTTACTTTTTTTAGTTTTCCTTCACATCACGAAGATGGAAATGTGATTGTTTCATCTGTTAAAATTTTGCAATTGTATACAAAAACAGTGTGAAGCATGAGTAACTGAAAGTATTTTTTGTCTACACGTCTGCTGCAATGAATCTGTGGTGAGTTTTGTTTATTTTCTCTTCTGAAACATGTCAATATAATAACTACTTAAGACTGCTTATCGTCTTAGGTTAATTGCTGACGCGCCATCCGGCACCGCGTATCCTTCGCAGAGGTCTCGTTATCATTTCATATCTTCTCTTATATTCCTTCTGAGCTAGTCTTCCACATTTATTCTATGGCCATAATAAGATCTGCCCAGTCAAGACACACTAGCATCGGCGCAAATTATTGCAATCAAACACCTTCCACTATCTGTCATAGGAAAATGCAACTTGGACACACTATCTCTAGGATTGAGGGCACAATGACTGTTTAAATACTTCTTACTCATGCGGTCCATCTGACAAAGCTCTACATTGGTCCAGTTAATGAAAGCTGCAGAATGTGTTAGCAAACCTTTTACCAGTCCATGTGTTAATTTCTTTGTTAATCGCCTAATAATATTCCCACTATTCAACTTAGACTGCAGTACTTTCTTGATTCTTTAGAATATTCTCTACTTACTTTCTTCTCCTTCATCATCATCTCTGAATGAAAAACCTCATCAATTTCCATGATACCTAAATACTTAAGGCGTACTTCTTCAGATGTAGTCTAGGATACTAGACGCGCAGGTCTGTATCAAAGTCAGTGTATTTACTGTTGAAAAAATTTCAGGTCAAGTTCAAGGATAATTTCTACGTTGCTTTGATGTTTATTAAATCTTATATTAAGTTGGTTGGCCAAGAACCCATCATATATTAAATCATGTTTCGAACATCCCCCTGAATAAATAACGTGGCTCATGCTGTTGCGCAACTTGCTCTTTTTCTTGGACCAGACGTGCATGGTTCGCTAGTTGCATTTTTGACTTTCGTTTCATCTTTAACTATTTACAGCTTTTGTACAGATACCTGAACAACACGCTAGCTAATGCCACAAATCTCCATATGAGGGGTAAAAGCCATCACCCATGTGCCTGATTTGTAATGTTAGGACTGTAATGCTGTAATGCTGAGGCTGTTCATCTTAACGAAAAGCGTTTCAAGTTCTGTCATGATTCAATTTTATTAAACATTGTGAAGTGCGTACAGGACGTCTCGGCATTTACTAGATATGCTGATTTAGAGGGATTGCCTAATCCTACAATTATCACGTGAACACGAGAGTCTCGATATTGTTATAGTAGACAACAATAAACTGTATATTCTGGAATTAACTGCTGGTTACGAAACTAGTATGACGAAAAACAGTTGCAGAACGTTAACTAAATATGAACATTTAATCACGGACTTAACCGTCGTACGAAAAAGTTATATTCGTTAACAACAACTTTTGTATAAACCATAATTTCTTGCTTAAACTTTTTCAGTTTAGCTTTTTCAGTATAGACTTAACATCTTTGGTAAATTTGATACTAAACTAACCGTGCTTCCCCTTGTGCCCAAGAAAAGGGGGGTGCGTGATCTGGTTGCTCTTCAGAATGGGAAGGAATAAGAACGTTTAGGCGTCAAGAAATGGCAATGTCTATGAGATAACTGAGAACAAAACAAAGAACGATGTTAAGAGCTAACGGGAGGGACTTTGAGGTTGAGAACAATGAATCGGGGTTAAAATGAATGGGTAAAACTGTAAATTAAGAGAACATTTAAGTATGATATTGCATAAGTTTCAGTTTTTCGTTGTTTAACGTGTTTTCCTCAAAACAACGAATTTCTAAATTTAAAACATGGAAACTCAGGAATGGTGAAACCTTATGCGATGAAACTTTGTATAGCGTTCTCTTCTTCTTCTTGTGGAGGAGCTGAATTAAAATCTGTGCAATAGGCCCAGCGGAATTTGCTTAATAGTAACAGCAAATGTGGTATTGGGCCTAAAAATAGACCAAAAAACTGTCCGTATCATTACGTCGGACAATAAAACGTTACATAATATCTTTTAGTCCAGGACCTTCAACGAATCAATCTAATCAAACTCACCAAGCTATACGTTTTGAGCCTATGCTGTTCTGCAGATATGTTGTCCCAAATTATCCATTGTTTTTGGGGTATTGTGCCTAATTAATTATGCACATAATTAAGTTTTATCCCTTTATCGCCATTTTCACGGTTTATCTAATCGTATGTAACAATTGGACACAAATATTTCCATAAAATTGTATACGTCAAGAAATTAGTTTTAAGGGATATGTACCACCTTAATGTAGTGACAAATACTTATTATTATTGTCATCCTTATCGTCATCACCGTAATCGTTATTATCATTATAAATATTCTAAGCGCAATCCTGTAATCCTGTGCCAATTAATGTTTTAGAATGTAACAAAGAATAGATGTGGTTTTTATAAAATCGTTTTCTGTCAATATCGTCTGTCTGTAGATTTCTAATGAAATAAGTTTATTTACCTTTTTCTATTGAGTTTTGTACTCCAGATTTTGTTTAATTGGACATTTGTTTTTAACAAGGAACTCAGCATTGACATCTAATTTCTCGAAGTTTATTCCTTTAGAAAATATTATTTCCAGATGCTCACCGCGCTACGTTCGACTCTTTTGGAGCCTCAACTCAGGAGAGTCATCCCACACCGCATAGGACTATAGATCTTAAAACGGAAAATAATACGGAAGTAAAAATAACTTCAATTGAGAATGCTACTCTTTTGTGGCATTTACAGGAAGAGTTAGCAGGAAACAAATGTTTTAATTACAATTTTGTATTCTTTTATTAATAATCAGTTAGAATCACCTACTGATTATGACGCACCGGTCGGGATACGTTTGAGCTCCGCATCTTAAAAACAAAATCCATTATGTCTCGTCGATCGTAATGAACTCCAAATAATGATCTTAACGGTCCCGACAAATACGATACACAAATAAACCATATTATATTGTGCTATATAAAGGACCGTGGGACAAAAATAACAACTAGCAAAATGTATAAAAGCCGACGAATAAATTGTTATTTTAGTTTAAAGTCCTGTACAAGAAGGAACACTCTAGTTCATTACGGTAGAACAATTTTTAAAAGAAAGAAATACAAATAGAGATAATAGAAGAAGTAATAAATTACAAAGAAGATAAATATTAAAAAGAAAATGCGAACGTGGATTATTCTCGTATTGTTATTTTTCGTGCTGCTTCTCAATGAAGCGTCTTCTAACCCAAAGATAAGTGCTTGCGGACTAAGATGGCGTCCGTGCAAGTTAAAGATTACAAAAGGAAAGGTAAAAAGATTTTCTTTTTCTCTTGTTTTTTTTCTTCTGTCGGCACGAAGCTAATAGACTTTCCCCTAAATTAATTTGACGTCCCTCAAAAATTTAATTTGCTTTTTATAAAAAACGGATTTCAGAATCCTTTTCTCCGTCAATCGTTGTACTTTTATGTTCAAGATTTTAAAATCATACCGTTTTTCTAAAACGAACTATATAGATGTTTTAAGGTTTAAATTGTTTATCATACTACATGGAAACGAGGCTTAGGGTGATTACAGAATTATTTAGAGCGCTTTGACCGAGTGTATACAATAGCCAAAACAACCTTTCTAATGATCGTAGATACTTGAAATTTTCAACAAAGACATGTTTTTTACTATTTGTACCTTTTCATAAAAACAAATTTCTCTCTTTTTGAATTTCGGGTAGGTCTATTTAACAATTTAAAACCGTAATAGAAATTGTGCGTAAACCTTCGTCTTGGTAACAACTGAAATCGTGTTTCTAATATGCGATATAGCTAGTGTGCGAACCAGGTTAAATGTGGTTAGGTTATTACAATAAACCAATGAATAAACCAAATTAAACGATATTATCTTAAGTTTATAATTATTGGGTCTACGTTTTCTTTTAGGGGATACAAAATGTATCACGAAAGAGAAAATTGAAAAGTGATGCGAAACGAGTACGCAGGACAATTGTGGATAACAAATTTGCTATTGAGGAAATCTTGCGTGAACTGGAGGAAGTAATATAAGAAACGGAAGAAATGGAAGGACAGAAAATAATATATAACCGAATTTACGAAATCAACGTTATAATGTTGAAGTTTTATTAAAGGACTGGTAATTTTATAATATTTATTTATTTATTGATTAATTATTTAAAGTATTTTTCATACATTTATTATTAATATAATAACTAAAGATATCTGACAATTGTTTAGTCTAAATCTCGATAACCTCTAGAAATGAACAACATAGTCATCTAAAAAAATGACTATTATATCCAATTGGTAAATCGCCTACAAATGACTATTATAGTCATTTTAATTTAGGCGAAATGACTATTATAGTCTTTTTAGAATTAATCATTACAACAAGCAAAAGTTATATACGAAGTTATCGCTTTTCTTTGTGCTTGTGGCGCACTAAAAATGACTTATTTAAATTTGTTTAAATTTTACATTTTTAGTGCGCCACAAGCACAAAGTAAGCGATAGCTTTATATATAACTCACTATTAGGGGTTGGTGGTCGGTGGTTGGGATGGAAGAAATGTTTTTATCGATAAGGTCTGGGTTAGGGCATATTTCCGTAAAAAAACAACAACTTAACCCTGACCCAATTTAATATTTTTATAATTCACAAAAATATGACTTATTATAGTCATAATTCATGACTTAAAAAAATGACTATAATAGTCATTTCGGGGAAATTAAAATGACTATAATAGTCATTTGTGGCGATTTGAAATGAAAGAGTTGTGAGAAGGACGTCCAGTCTCTGCTAGTTAATATAAGTTAATAACTCACAACAAGAAAATGAAAATGCTTGTCTGTGCAACACTCAAATTAATGTGTTGTGAGAACAATATATATTAGCATGAGTACTGGACACACAAACCTAAATATATTTATTTCATTCCGTGAACCAGCAATATGTTTCAGGCCTCTTTCGTGTTCCCTCCCCATTCTATAAAACCAGAATGGGGTAGGTGTTAACACTTGCCAGTGTATTATCATAAAAAACAACGGAAAGTGTTCTTAATTCATTAATTTTTCCCATTTCAAGACCTCTCGAAAAAACTCATTCCGTCCGATTCGGAGGCAAGGGAGACAACCATCCTCTTTGAAACCGTGTAGTAGGATCACGATTGCTCCTGTTCCAAAATACCAAAGATCCGCGAGTCTTAAGTTAACTTGTGCCCTGATGGGCGGCTAAGGGAGAAAATGCCGTTTTTATATATATATTTTGTTGGATACACCGGTCCTCAATTCTAAGGACAATCCTGGTGCAGTGCAACCAGAAACGCCAAAGGACCTCTGATCCAATTGTCATTTTGCCGGAGAACATTTCGCACCTCGTTTATATTCAGGGAGCTTCATGCTGGTGACAGGCAAGCCAGAGAGACATTCTAGCCTGCTCTGGGGGTTTCACACCGGACAGTACTTCCTGTAAAAATAAATAAATAGCTACACTTGATCTTATCCATTAGGCCGAGAAGCGTTACTTTCTAGTCATTGGTAAACGGGGAAAGTAAACGTAGCCCATAACCTATAAGTTAACTTTTTATCTTTTGGAGAGACACCCGGTCCTAATCCAAAGACAATCCTGGAGCAGAGTAACCAGAAAAGCCCAAGGACAGGAAGTGCTGTATGGAATGCAATTCCCAAAGAAGGCTACGATGCCTCTCTGGCTCGCCTGTTACCAGCATGAAGCTATCAATATACAGATCGCGACATGTTCTCCGGCCAAATGACCATTGGATCAGAGGTGTGCAAAAAGAGCAAAAGGTGCAAAAAGAAAACACACACACTTGATCTTAGTCATTAGGCCGAGGAACGAACAAAAAAACAAAAAGGCTCCAGCATAAAGGTGTAAAAAAAAAGAAGAAAAAAAAGAAGCTACACTTGATCTTAGTCATTAGGCCGAGAAGCATTACTTTCTAGTCATTGGTAAACTGGGAAAGTCAACGTTGCCTATAACCTATAAGTTATCTATTTTCTGGAGAGGCACCCGGTTTCAAATCCATAGACTTGTGCAATCCCGGAGCAGAGCAAACAGGAGTCTAATGGAAAAGAAGTGCAATCGGTATGCAACCCCCGAAGAAGGCTAAAATGCGTCTCCGGTTCGCCTGGTACCAGCATGAAGCTCCCAGCCTATAGGTCACAACATGTTCTTGGGAAAAATGGACATTGGACCAGAGGTGTGCAAAGTGCAATGCACACATAATCATAACCACTAAGTCTAGAAGCGAAGCAAAAACCAAAAACTGCCCCTCAGCTTATGGCCATTGGATCAGCGGATGGTTTATGTTAGTCAGTCCGTGTCACAGAGTCAGAATCAAAGTCACAACATGCCATATTGTCCAAGCCAAAAACAATGTTTTTAGAATGCCAAAAATAATGTTTTTAGCAAACCAAAAATAATGTTTCTACTAAGCATGACATGTTGTAACCCGTTCTGAACCAATTTCAAGAACGTATAAAGTTACTTCACATGATCATAACCTATAAGTTAACAGTCAATCTGACAAAGTAGCCTGAAAAAGTTTAACTAAGAGCTTCTTTATGTAAATGGACGCTATTTTATTACTTGTGGAACTCATTTTGATTATTTTGGCGCCTAGTCTCAGTATATTATGTAGCGGATTGTAATTCTGTAAAATTCAAATAATCAACAGGGCCCACAACACGGGTTTTAAAGTGAATGAATGATATTTTTTCGTTCCAGATCGACTAAAAGGTCATAAAACGCATTGTTTTCACTTTTTAAACTTAATTAAAAACATCAGTTTAACACCAAATTTACCTTCATTTCATTAACATCCGAGACGTCGAGTTTGAGACATTGGCTTTGGAATTACTTTGAACAACCTCAGAAAGTATACAACAATCTAACAATCTTATACAATCTTACAATAAGTGTGTTTTTATGAAAATTTATAATTGGAGCAATACCTGAGCCGGAAGATTGCTCTAGAAGCAACCCTCCCAGCCCCCTCCCCCAGTGTCGTGGGCCCTGGTCAACCAAGAAACCCAACCACAACAGACCTTATCCACTAATTCGAAAAAAATGAATTGAAAGAGTCACCATTCAATGTAGGCGTAAAACGAAATTAAAATGACACTGCAGAACCATTGACAGATGGTCATATCATGGTCACACGACGTTTCTTCAACGATATCAGGACGTTGTTTGATCTTGGTGTGCCAAAATCCCATTTAATTCGTTCATTTCTTATTGTTTGATGATGAGAGAAGGGTATCTGGAATCGTAGTCCAAACATGACGTGACATAATCTACGAACAACTCATTAAAGCTTCAGCGGCTATGTAAATAAAGTTTACATATATTTTTAAAGGGAGCTAATTAAGGAAACAAAACCTATTACGTGTATAGAAAGTTCCCCATAGAATAACAAAAATATAAGTCTATTTATGGAATGAGTAAACACGTTTATTATCTTTTAATTGACAGGAAATGCCGGTGTTGATAGAAGACGCGTTTCCAGAAAGCAAATTTTCATTTGTCCTAATTTATCCACTTTCTGAATTCATTCTTAAAACAAGCACGTCATTAACCCAATATTGCCTGGACACACCTCCTATTGTAAATTTCTTAATAGTAAATCTTATAATTTTATAAAAGATCAGCCGGCTTATCAACTTTTACCAAATATATTTTCATTTTTTTCCAATTAGTAACACCCCTAAAGAAAGAAAATCAGCAAAGAAACTAATGTAGATTTGAATAATTTCCGGGGGACACCAGACACTTAATCATTAGTCATTTCTTTGTTATTTTGCTTTAATTATTGGAAATATAATGTAAAATAAATTTGGTAAAATCTGATAAGACCTCCTGGTTCCTCACCAAATTATAAAGGTTTCCAATGAGAAGTTTAATATAACCAGGAGATATGCTTATGCATGGAATGGTTAAGATAACTGTCTGAATGACAAAAGGTTCCAGATAGAGAAACGTTCCTGTGAAACTGATAAAACGCAAGAAATTACGCAATTTTCCTGTTTCATAAACATCACTTAGTACCGTCTTCCACTCAAAGGTTGGTAATCATGTTTCTTCAAAGTTTTCTTTACTTGAGTTTTCTTTTCACTTCTACAAAACTACTTAGACAAGGAATCTCTAGCAAAATGCCTAAACTTCACTTTTATATCTAATTTACTCTCTTTACGTCAAAAGAGTCTAAATTAGAACCATCAGTCAAAACTAGAACCATTTTTCATGGATTGTTATCACAATTAGCCAAAACAATGAATACCATTTAAAAGAACGCACAAATCTGAGGAAAATAATTGTAAACATTAAAATATTAGGATCGGTCATTTTTTATATATATTAGCTCTCAAGACGTGTCATCATTACACGCCATCAACACTTTTATTGTTGGCTAGAATGGCAGCTGAAAGTATAGCAAACCCAGTGGGAACATCATGGTCAAACTACAAGTCTTTTCAACATCGAATAAACGTCACAGACGTCGATATAACGTTGTTTCAACGTCGTGTGACCATGATATGCCCACTGGGAACGATACCGTTTTTCTGCGTTTTTGTGCTCTATCTAATAGTACCATTATATACAGTGTTTGAAGATGACAATAAAACTCTTACCATAAGTATAACAACTATGCATTTACGTAGTACATCTAAGGAGTTCTTACTCAATGGAAAATTTGAAATATACAAAGTAATTTTATATTTTGTAACTGAACAGATATTTGGTAACCTCGTTCCCAGGGCCTTTTTCCTTTTTGATCGGCCGTCCCAAGACCAAAAAGGAAAAAAGGCCCTGGGAACGAGGTTGGATGTTTGACACTTATTTATTAATCCGCGACTTATATTGGTACAACTTTGTTGGAATTTCGGACAGGATCTGTGGCAGTAATGTGATAGTTGGTCCCATACAACTACAACATCCCCTTTTTTGAAAGAATTTTAAAAAACAAATTGTTTAGCTTTGAAAACGAGATTTCTCTCTTCACGTAACACCCATATGCGTCTATAAATACTG
>JANTOQ010308578.1:0-12764 GCA_027564595.1 Bythotiara depressa | reverse complement strand
GTACCTCAGCTTATGTGATTCAAGCTGGTCTGTTGTCTTTGCATTTTCCTGGGGATTCAACGTGGTAAGAATTAAGAGTTATTTCTAACCCTCAAGCACTCTAAAGTTTACTTCTATATACATATTTCTTTACTCCCATCCAAATTGTTGTTGTTACATGAAACTTTATTTCTATAATATTCGGTATTCCACGAAAATAGATAAAAATTGTATGTTGCTTAACTTATAACTTTTAGTAAAGTGAGAAGTTCTACATGTCCAGGGGTCCATAAATTTTCCAGGGGTCAATAAAAACCCGTTAAATTTCCAGAAGTAATAAGTATAACATGTTTGCTTCTATAGACCTTTCTATTTGTTTATATTTTGCCAACCTAAATTTCACATACACAGTTTGACATTCTATTATTTTGTGTTTCCTTAGATAACATTCAAGATGGTTACACTTGAATTTCTGAGACTAGCATAGTGTGTATGTGGAATTTGCAGTCATTTTCAGTTGGTAAAACATAAATAATAGAAAGGTCTCTATACCCATGTATAGATATAAAATGAAATAGTCCAATGTATATTGATTCCACAAGTGTGTAAAGTTGAAACTGACATTGTTCAAACTTTAGTGAATGTTTGAGAATGAGAAGGCTTATGGAAGAACAGTTATGCAAAAAAAAAAATTCTTCGATTTGTACATATTTTTCATTCTAAGACTGCCAAATTCACAACAGCTATATATCATATGCCAATATTTATTTTTAAAGATTTCCCTGTACGTTCCAACGTTAATACAATTTGCTTTAGTATATATTTATTCAAAACTAAAAAAATAAATCTGTTTAAATTTACTTGAACACATGGCAACACTTTACATAAGAAGATATACGAGACAAATATAAAGCTTCCAAAAAATATTTGAAGAAAAGATCATTGCAAACAGAATTAAAGAAGGCTAATTCCAGTACAGAAGAAGGACACTGAAATCGGCATCAATTAAATGGCTATTTTTTATAGCCACAGATTTTTCAAAAATTATTTTTTTGGCAGTTTACATTCACACTTCTGTGTACATATGAAGATTTGTTACTGGCTTTCAAGAAATGTTGCTTGGTATTTAAATGTGATATTTAAAAAGGTTGGTACTAATAACAATGGTTACACTATGAGTAGGTAAATTGTTATTGCACATTTTTTCTTAAAGTACAGTACATTTTTTTTTTTTTTTTTCTACTCAAGTTAGGTACAGACACTCACATACACAACACTGCACCACTAGCTGACGAGGACAATTAATGTATATTGTCAGACTAGTGGCGCACACAACATATAACATATAGTACATTTGAGGGTAGAGCAGCAGTTTTAAATTTTGTTAACTTCAATCCAAAAAAATCCCACCAAATTTTAGACACCCTGTCTTTCAAATATCCCTCTGCATCCAAAACTGTCTCTTAAGTATTATTTGTAACAAGCTGTATGCGATTTCCTGCTGAAACTATTATATATATTTCATAAACTTTCTCCACTTTATCAAAATTAATCGAAATTATATATCATGTGCAATGTTCCAGATATATTTTTATATTTGGATACATACTTAACATACCATCAGAGTTATTACACCCTATGTACTTACATAATATTTTTAAAGTTAAAACAGTATTAACTAGTGATAATTATTCTGCTGTAAGAAAGACATTATTCTGTGAATTTAACTCCGTAAATATTGCGACTACCTTGTGGGAATATTATTTTCCTAAATTGTTAACTTCAGGAAAAAATATTTGTGCTTCAAGTAATATTTAAAAAGTGATGCAGTTGCCAGTTATTTAATTGAATAAACTGTTTTGAATTTACCAAATTTCCAAAGATTTATTCCAACTTTCTTTTAGCTCATCAATTCTTGAAAGTTTGATTTTTTAGTGCTCCTGTGGTGCATTATTATGGAAAAGTTTTGTAAAGCTCTCAGCTGAAAGCTTAGAAAAAACGTTTATCTCCACAAATTTGATTTGGTTACTAATTTGCACAATTTTTAGTAATATTTTAACTTACAGTATGAATTTTTCAATGCCGTAAATAAGTAAGCCTAAATTTATTTTCATTAAATTTTCTTCCAGCAATTTTTTTTCCAAACAAGCTACTCTTGAAATATTCGTATTATTAAACACACAATGTTTAGCAAATAGACATTTCCCACAATTTAAAAAAATATATATATATAAACTTGTTTTTATAATAGTTTAGTAACTTGGGGTAAAAAAACAATTTTCATAAACTTTCATATTTTGGTAATGTTCTAAAGTAATGAAGCATTTTGTTCCTGTTATATAGAGTACTGGTGTAGCTTAAAAAACATAACAACAAAATTTGAATATCAATAGCTATATAGATCAGAGATATTTTTAAAACAGTGCTGTTTTTTACCCTGTCAAATGGGGTTTAAGAAACACAAACAACTGGATTAAAATGAGATTCACATAACTTTTATATTTTCTTTTGTATGGATTGAAGTAAGGTCTTTATTTCTATTGCTTTTCCACAGTCTTTCAAGGACAGGACACTGCAACATTATGTAGACAAGTGATATTTCTTTGCTGTAGCAAGAACACTTTATTGTGTGTTTCTACCTCATCTAGAGCTCTTTAAATTGCTGCTTCTGTATAAACATTAACATTTGGCATGTAATTTCTTGACATTTTATTTTCTATTTTTATCTAATGTATATGGATTATATATAAAGGTTCAACTAGGCTGGGGTAAAAAAATCATAAATTGGAATAAAAATGATTCTGAAGCCTGTTCAAGCTTACACATGTAAATTAAAATTTATAAAACTGTGCGCCATTGTACCTTACGTACTCATCTAATACAAACAACACAATTTTGCTATATCATTTACAGTGTCTCTGTAGTTTAATAGTTTAGGATGAAAGTTTAACTCAATTTAAGCAAATTCATACAAACTCTTCTTTCTATCTAATGATATAAAAGTAACATATAGTTGCTAAATTACAAATAAAATAAAGTATATAAATACATACATATATCAAACCATAAATATTTTTATTTTTTTACCCCAAAAAATGAACTGTTTTTTACCCAAGTACCCTATGTTTTTTACCCCAAGTTACTATATCTACGATAAGTAGACGGGTTGTATCGACTATTGTATACACTCTGCTATATAATTCTGTAATCACCCTAAGCCTTTATTTTTTATAAATAATATTTTTGTTACTATGTGTTGCTAATTTCTACACTGGAGTCCTTAGGTTTTATCTTTTATTTCATAGTGGCCCCCAGTGGAAATAACTGCATGACTATATGTCTTTTGAATTTTTCTGAGCTTGGCCACGTTAAATATCTATTATTATTATTATTATTAAGCCTCGTTTCCATGCAATTTAAAAAAACATTACCCCTAAAGCACCACTGCCCCACCACTGATGATATTTAATGCTTAGAAAACGACCTACCTGTTAATACTCAAGAGTTGTCCCTTGACCGTAGAGTTGAGGGTTGAGCTTCCATGGCACAAATTGGTGCCTTAAATGCAGCCAGGAATATGCTTGTTACCCCTGCCAATAAACATAAACAGGATATGCCTTGAAATTACGGATGCTAGCCACAAATATACACCAACATCTTTTTTTTAACTTAGAGGACAGTGTTTTTCATAGAGCGTAATATAATAAAAATAATAATAATAACAATAATAATAATAATAACAACAACAATAATAATAATACAACAAATACAGGGAAAACTGTTAAACATTTCACATCAATTCGAACCTAGTTCGTATATTCAACCAGAAAGGTAGCTATAAGCAAATTTAAAATGTTCCCAATTTTTATTTCATTTTATTAGGTATGTCATGATAAGCACCACCCCCTCTCATAATCACCTGTAATAATTAGGGAAATCCTCCCTCCTTGATTTTAAGTAATATGTGAATGATCCCTTATATCACAATATTTACCATCCACCATATCATTTTCCAGCACAAACTTAATAGTCTTGATTAAACCATAAAGTAGTTAATATTCTTATGCCACAAGTTACAGGCTTGAGCATCTTCTAAATTGTGCACTAAAGAAACCATATTAAAATCTTCCTGGTTGCCACCTAAAATTGAAACTGCTTGAATAATATTTTTTAAAGGTTTTTGTCTATAAAAATGGCCGCTTAAAAACAGCCTTTATGTTGTAGTCCAGAGACATACAGAAAAATAGACTTCATATAGTTAGCTAGCTAGTTGGGGTTCATCGTGTTTATGTTAATTTCTTCCTTCATCTGTTGTTAGTGTCAAATGATTTGTTTTTTGGTAAAGGAACTTTAAAAATACTAATATACTAATATATTTATGTCTTCTTGAAGTTGAGCAACCACAAATTGCACAATTTTCGCTAGACATGATGCTATACAACTAATAATCAATAACACATATCTTTGTTTACAAGGTGAACAATCCATGCTCAACCTCAATGTTATTTTTTTAATTAGTTTTAAACATAATTTAGCAACGAACCAACTACTCCATATGGAATTTAGTACGTACCATCTTTAGACAAAGTCACATTGAAGTCTGTATGAATCCTTGCTTCAGATATTATTATGCTCTCCCACGTAAATACTTTTCTTAATTTTCATCATAATTACAAGTGAATGGAGTACCCCATATGGAATTTGGCCTACCTATCTTTACATATAACATTGAATAGTTTATGGCCTCTTGCTTCAGATATAAATCTGCTCTCCCTCATAGTGACATTTCTTACTTTTGACCAAATGCATCAAATGTTCCATACGAAATTTAGTACGTTCCATCTTTAGATAAATGACACTAGGTAGCGTATGGCTTCTTGCCTAATATATTGTTCTGTTGTCCCTCGTAGAGATCTTATTACTTTAGAACATTTCAGATTTTATAAAAAAAAGAAAATGTACGATGAGAACCTTACTTATAAGGACCTTACTTATAGAGTAGAATATTGGACAATAAATGTAAAACATCGGCAACACTGTCGCTTTTTCAGAATAATGTTAAATACAGACTTATTAATTAAGTCAATGTTAACGAAGAAACATACATTTAAGACTCCTTGGCATTTACAACTATACCGTTTAAAAAACACAAAGCTCGCATATGTTAATGGGACTTGATGATAAGACTCTTTTAGTCTTCTACTCGCTCCAGCCATCAAACTAACACTTATATATACGTATTTACGATATATCAAGTTTATATTTATATAAAGTAGTATACACATGTAAATTCTTATTACGGAAAAATATATAATGCAATTAATTAAGAGGAGTCCTTGCATTTGTCACTTTTCTATTTTCCTCCTTAGAATCTTTTATTTGAATAATGTACGGAGATCGTACGAACTTGAGCCTTTTGTCAAGTAGTTAAGACAAAATTGTTTCAATAAACTGGTTTTACAGAAACACTAAAAATTAGTGAAGCTCTCCACCTCATAATGTCTCTGCTCTCCATTGTAAAATATATTTATTAAATCTTTTAAAAAACGATTAAAGTGATCAAGGGCAGTTTACAATGTATTATGCTCAGACTAAATGGGGTGGAGCATTGTTTGATTGGTCGTTATTTCAAGCATTGTTTCCACTCTTCAGCATGCGCTACAATTGACCATTTTCACAGAGCAGTGCTTTGACTCATTGTATCAAATTTTATTTTTCTCTCCTTCATATAGCATCTCATTGACGCTAACATTTTACCGGTAGGGTAAAATCTACAGCTAAGTTATTTTTTCGCCTTACTTTTATTCAGAGACATTACTGATGTCTATAGTACTAAGAAATAGCATGGACGTATAAGTCCATGGAAATAGGTACGCGTATTTGCAGATGTAAAACTGTATAAAAGTGTGTACGGTATTATTGCTGTTTGGGCTGAGGTATTTGGAACCCTTAATATGGGCAGGTGGAGGAACAATTACATCCCCTTAACTTGAATTGAACTATAAAGCTGAAATTTCGCTCAGTAATATATCTGTAGCTGTGAACATAGACTTTTCAAAAAACATCATATTTTGTATCTATCACGTGACCATCATGCTGACGTGAGAAAAATTTTGAAAAAAAAATCAGAAAGGACTATTCTACTACTACGTGTGACCACGAACATCGGGTGACCATGGTTACCCGTATAAAAGTGCAGCACGTGAAGCGAAGAAAGGCAGTTGATAAGAGGCATCGCAAAAGTGAACATATAATTGTAATGAGTGATATATATAGAGTATAAATATAAAAAGAAACATAGCATTAGTAGTGCCTTAAAATATAACAGTATTAACAATAAAAACACTTTTAGATCAGCTGTTTCTGCAAGATAATGTTATAATCCACCGGTTCTATGTAACATGCATGTTTAGACTGTGCCCAATTGTGCCTCTAAACTTAGCAAGATATTTGAAAAGTGTCGCAATTAAGAAACTGCTGACCTAAGCAAAAATATCAATTTAGCAATATTAATTTTGTAAATGTTGTTCAGAACACTTTTAATGTTGTTAGTAACTGGTAAATGTTTGAAAGAATATCTCCGCTAAAAGTTATCAAAATATTTATTTCGTAAGATTTAATATAACGTGGTATATAATCTGATGCGTGGTTTCAAACGATAGGTTAAAATGTGAGATCTATAGCAGCAATGACAACAAAATTTGACAGACATTTAAGAAATAAATAAATATTAATAGTCAGAACATTCCAGCTTAATTCCAAAATAATCCCTATATTTGTGTCGTTTGGTAGGTCTCAAAAGCCCTATACTTATGGACACATTTCGAGTTTAACGATACGAAGACATTAATCGAAATTATAACGAGTTGGAGGCAAGGTAAATACCGTATTTTCTTGAATATAATAAAAGCCGTAAAAAAATGTCCAACAATTTAATAGAAGCCGCGGCTTCTATTCAAGAAAATACGGTAAACAAAACTAAAACTAAAACCATCTACAATGGTGGAGATCTTCAAACATTTTCAGTGATTCTGTAAAATCAGTTTGTTGAATCTTTTTTGTCTTAACAATATTTCAATGGCTCAAGTTCGTACGACAACCGTACATTAATCAGATAAACGTTTCTAAGCAGTAAGGCAGAAAGGTAAAGACTCAATTCGTACTCTCCAAAAGCCATATAGTGTACTTAAATACATTTGTTAATTATGGTCAAAAGTAAAAATATACACTACCGGGGAGAGCAGATCAATATCTGAAGCAAGAGGCCATAAACTTTTCAACGTTAATTATGTGTAAAGATAGTAGGTACTAAATTCCTTATGGAGCGCTTCATTCACTTGTAATTTTGATGAATTTAAGAATATATATGTAGGAGAGTAGAATAATATCTGAAGCAAGGAGTCATGCAGAATTCAATGTACCAAATTCGCTATAGAGTAGTTAATTCGTTGCTTAGTTATGTTTAATACTAATAGTAAACCTATATACATACTAAGTTAAAAAGCAATAAAGAAGGGGTTTAGAAAAATATAATACCTAAAGAAGCAGGTGTTAATACTGAACGAACAGAAGATTGGCTATTTTTGTTTATTCAATTCGTAACGCCAACTATTTTATTTAAAAACAATCAAATCATTTAAAGTCTTCAAATAAAAAATATTTCAAAGTAAATTTTGCAATTCTAACATTCTCACGCATCTCGTCTTGTGTATTTTACAGAACGGTAATGTTTTTTCTTAATCAATTGAGCGGAAATGTACATACCATTTGCGGTATGAGCAATCGAGCAATCATGTGATTGGTGCGTATAACGTCCTATTATATAATAAATGTGCACTTTCGGAAGTTTCTGATCCCTAAATCTTTGTGTCACCTCCCTTGCATAAGATTATGGCACTTTTTAACACTGGTAGTGACTCATATCACACAAAAGAACAGTGGGGAAGACCTCCAAAATCCATTTGTATGTGTTTGTGTTCGCCACAAGCATGTATGTCAGGAATGTAGCATGCGTATGTATTCCTGTGGCGCAGTCACATGTGATGCACGTGTATAAAAATCTGAGAGCTCGAAACGTATGAAAAAGATTGACAATACGGGTTCTTGTACTGAAAAAAATCTGAGAAAATTTTACATACCAAGAATACACGATGCCGGTATTAAGGTCCACCATCTTGGATAAAAATTCGCTGCTGTGTAAATCACGTAGCCTGTCATACACAGTACAATTGTGTACTTGCATCCAAGTTTATTGATCAAAACTGGTGGTACAAACATACACGATATGACCAGAGATGCATATATCACACTCAATGATGCTAATCCCAGGTTTTTGATGTTATGGATGCTGCTTTGTAGGTTCTGTAAAGCTTGGAATGACGTAAACAAGAATAAAAATCCTAGACTCACAACAACCAAGTTTTTATATGTACTTTTTCTTATATTTGGTTGCATTGTAGACAATTGTTGTGTTAATTTGGTTGAATCTTTGCCCATTTTGTCATGTTTCTTTTGTGTTGATTGTCTAAAATAGGAATTTGATCGTCAATCATAGGAAATATTTTTAAGACGTTGGGGCTCTAAGTCCATTTAAAGATGATTGCAGTTTCTTTAAAATGCCTTAAAGGAAACGTAGTAGGTACACAGGTGAGTAATGTGGAAAAAATAAAATAAAAATGACTAATTCCTTCCATGACGGGATAAAAATTAGATGTTAAGTTGGGCACTGTTCCTTGACAAAACGTACGCAAGGGTACACATAACCTTCAGCATAGGGTTGATGAAAATCATTAATATAGTTTCATATATTTATTTTTAGGTCATGAAATTATATATTTTTGAAAAGCTTAATAAATGGCCTATCCAACTGTCATAATATTATTAATTAATATTTTGTCTAAAAGGAGAACCTTTTTGACTGTCAATATTCGAAGAGCGAAAAGTTACAACGACCTCACGTTTTCTTGTTGAAAATTTTATCATCGGAAAGTTCATGTTCTGAACTCAAAACTGTGTCTCAGTTTTTTCTTATTTTGGGTTAGTGACGAGAAAATCAGGAAAACGTGTTACTTACACATAAAATGTGTGAAAAACTCCCACATCTCTCTTTTTTCACTCGTATCTCGCGATCAAAACAAGTTAAAGGAAAAAGGTTTTGTAGAGTAAAGATTACTGATTCTTACTATGTCGAAAGCAACGTTATCCCGATCTTCTCTGGTACCTTTACACTCTTCAAAGTTAGGGAATAGTTTCTGAGAAACTGCATATTAAAAGTTTATTACCGGTGAATAAACTTAAAATAAAGAAATAATTAAGATTGCAGCTGATGAGGCGGTTTTGTTTACTCATCCTTGATATAGTTTTGTAATTTCTTACAATAAGTTGGGATTTCTTACAAAATAAGAAAGAAAAGTAAGGAAAAATGTTCGTTACCATTAGTAACAGTTAGACCAAACCTTAAGAAGATTAACCTCCCTTTGCAAATATATATATATATTTTAAGTACTTTTATTTTATTTTGGGTCTGTTCTGGTGAGAAATTTATATTTCTAATTTTAAATAAATATTCTACGCAAAATAAGCTTTTTAAAATGATATAAATTTTTATTTTGGCAAAAATGTCGATTTAAAGGTTATGTGTATCTTTAAACAACACACAGGTCAAAGTATCAAAAGTTGTTCTTAACCCTATTTAGCCTAGGCTTTTTTGGGCGGTTCATAACTTTTGATATAGACATGCAATAACAATATAACTTGGCACATAAATATTTTGGGGCAATACAAAACCTTTGGTCAAAAAATTATTTTGATGACGTCATCACAATGCTGATAACGTCATCAAACACATTTTTGCCTATTTGTCACCAAGAAATTTGAAACCGACTTTAAATGTTCTACAATAAGCCTGGGGGTGTTTTACTAAATGGAATTAGCTTATTTGACTACTATTTCTGATTTCTAAACAAAATGATCTTTCCAACGGTATATAATATCATGACGGCGAAAAATTGTTTTGACCACCTGCAGAGGATCTAATCCCAACGGAAGAACCGTTATTCCAAATACTGAAAATTTTTCATCACTTGTTTCCAAATAAATTTTAGAAAAAATCACCTAGTTTTATCCCATTTGCAACAGTGGTTCAAAAGTTATTTTAAAAAAACCGAGAGGACGGGGGCGAATTACGCCCCCCCCCCTAGGATGAATAGGGTTAAAACGTGGTCAAAATATAACATATATTCTATGAAGAAATAGTCTGAAATTACCGCACAATAGTTTTAAGCTACTTATGACGCTGGTATACAGGTTTGAAATAAACATTAAATATAGTTAGTAAAAAAAGTTACAAAATATTATGAATTAAAACAGTGAACGGAGCAATACAATATTGATGAATCCAGAAACTAACAGATTGTATGACTCTACAATCATGATCAAAATTATTGACAGCAATTTCATACCTCTTTGTTTGTTTGTTTCTTTCCTTGGAGAACTTACAAAATGGTTGTGGAAATTGGTGCAGATTGGGTGCTTAGTAGGTGGATCATACATATTACAAGTCGTAAGCTAAAAGTACTTTAAAAAAACCCTTTTTTTATTCTTGGTTTTCATTTATATACTTGGTTTTCATTTATATACTTATGCATAAAATTTTAAAATTAAAACAAACAAACAAAATAAAGGTTCATGACGACCACCCACTTGTTCTTTAAATTTTTCATAAGTTGTGTATTTTTCTATTTTCTTTACATCTCCTTGTTCTGACTAATGAACTTTTGAGAAGAGAATAATTCTTAATTAACATATATTTTTGTTATTTAAAACGGATTCTCAAATTTACTTAGGTCTTTATTTTGTCCATATCGGACCTATGATTGCTATAACCCAGCAAGGTTACAAAACAAACTTTATATGCATTGTTGAGTATTGTTGGATGTTATGTAAGGTATTTTCAAAGACTATTAAAGTTTAAACTTTAATTTACAATTTATTTCATACATTTTGTAACTTGTATATACAGATGTAATCTTTGAGTAATTTATTTTTATCCTATATCTAGCCATAAAACCTATACACTCCGTTATAAAGATGTTGGATATTCGCCTCAGTTAACCCTCGCTTACCCTTTCTCCAAGTAATGTTTAACTTCCGAGCTCTACGGAATCTTAACAATCACTTCTCCTTAGATATAACAATTATTGATTCTTAGTTCAAGTCCTTCAAATGCTTTTTTATTTATTTATTTATTTATTTACTGAAACGTCGAAATAACTGATAACATTGGTAACAACATTCATATTGGTACTCCATACTTACGTGTTGACTTGTCTGTAATTACAATGGTGGTCTAGGTCTGCTTAAAATATTTTAACGGCTGTTGTGAAACCAACCAATGTGTTAACAGGAAGATGACGTCCTCAAATTACGACAAACAAGGCGATGATTTTTATTGAAATATACTCCAAGTAGTTGGTATTTATAGAAGCGCAAAAATTTGTAAGGCATGTAAAATATTTTGTCAATAAAACTATCAATGTATCTCCTAAATCCTTTGTAAGATGAAATAACAAATACGTAGTCACATTCGTTTGGTTAACCGCGGGGCCACAGTTAAGTTGTTTCTATCTTCACGTCGTTACATAAAACTGGAAAACAAACAATATGGAAGCGCTCCAATTCACGAAAACAAATAAAAACGTAAGACGCCTACGTTTAGCATCTTTTTAATACGACGAAGACCGCTAACTAGCCTAAATTAGCTCACTTGCCCCCTCCACTTCTAAAACTCAAGTTACCTACTCTGAAACAGAAAGCCTTATAGCAACGATGAAATAAAATTAAGAGTGTGCTGAACAGATGCATTTCCAAATAAATTACTTTTTCTGCACATTAAACACCTACTAATTACTAAATTACTATAATTAATAACCTACCCTAAGACTTCATAAGTACAACAAAACAACAACTCATTCAAGTAGAGAATTAACGCCTGGTCACTGTACATTTGTTAAAATAATGCTTTTGAAAGGACCTGTGTTGTTCAATGTAAGTCACATTTTATAAACAGGAACTATAACTGTAAGTTGTAATGTAGTTGCGTTGGAGTGTTGGATATACAAGCTATATGTTTACATCTTAAATGAAAGGAAACGCAATATATAGCTCAGCTTCTTTCTTGGAAATTTATGGGAACGCCAGCCAACGCACAGCAGTATAATAAAAACCTAAATCCAATGAGGTTGTAAAAAGTAACAAGCAACAAAATACTCCATCAATTCGCCATATATAAATGTATTCTTATCAATAAAATTATTCTTTATCAACACAATTATTTTTGACAGCATTCAAACTACCACAACCCGAAAATTAATGAACAGGAAAAAAACCAGAAAGCCATAGTAAATTCCTTAATAACTGAATAACGTTTATCATGAAAACAACAAATGAATACAATCAGAACAAAACTATCTAAATCTATTGACATGCTATATAAAACTAATTATTTAATTGTGGCATTCCGCCCACCTGTCGTTTTTTTTTACAATATCTTTTGAACCACTGATGCAATTGGGCTGAAATTTTGTGACATTTTATAAAATTTACTTGGAAATTAAATGGTGAAAATTTTTGAGTACTTGGAATAATTGTTCTTCCGTTGGGTTAGATCCTCAGCAGGTGATCAAAGATTTTTTTTCGACATCATGATATTATTATATACCGTTGGAAAGATAATTTTGTTTAGAAATCAGAAATGGAAGTCAAATAAGCTAATTCTATTTAATAAA
>JANTOQ010308245.1:0-12772 GCA_027564595.1 Bythotiara depressa | reverse complement strand
ACTGAAAACGATAAAGATGGTATCCCGATCAGTGTCAACTGCAAATCCAGTGAAATAAAAATGTCCTGACGACCGCGACCGCCTCCGCGGCCGCCGCCGCGACGAAAGGCTAAACCAATAAATCATACAACTCCGTTATGTGTGATTTAATAAGGACAAAATGATTTAAAAACGTGAAAGTTGTAAAAAAACATATCGTCCCGCTAGAGGAAAATAAAGCTCCTTCGGATGCGGTTTATGTTTTTGAGCAGCCACTATGTATGTGACTTCCAGAAAAAATTAGCGCAATCCTAGGGGAATTACAAAAAAAAGAGTAGATTTTAGCTTCCTTTCACTAAAAAAATAAAATGAAAATGAAAATGAAAATGAAAAAAGGAAGTTGTAATTGTTGTTGTTTCTTTATGAAAGTTTATAAGTTGATTAAAAATAAAGACTAGAACACTGCCACTGTTCGTAGCCAAATGATAACACTGCCACGGTTGGATCCGTGTCTGCTTAATTTACGAGAATTGATCTTACAATGTCTTACTCATAAAAATATACGGACTTCAGTCATTGCCTGAACCATCATAAAAAAATAGGACACCTGTTTTAGATAAAAAAAAGGGTTCTACAGAAAAGGTCACGATAGCCCTTGTTTTTTATTTTAAAACGGATTTATAGTTCTTCTAACCCTGGGACCTGTCTGGGCCCTTCCTCCTCTAGAGGCGCCTCCCTACCGATCAGGTCGATGGTAAATAGGGTAGAAAACCGTATCCGCTCAAGGGTTCTACCACCAAACACTGTAGAATGGACGAATTTTTATTATTATTGCGCAATTTACTCTTTAAGATGAGATAATCGGAAGTTATGGATTGTCAGGAATGGTCGAACTTGATTAGGCGCCATGATAAAAACAATTCATTAAAAATCGGATCGAATGACGCCGAAAACACCAAAAGTCCAAAAACGGGTAGATAAGCAATAAAATTAAACAAAAAATTTATGTCAAGTAAAAGCTCATTTATTGAGCTATTGAAAAAGTATGATGAAATTTTTGAATTTAATTTTAAGTCATTGTCAGAGCTTAGGTTCCGCTCTTGTGTAGAATGGTTAATAGAAACTATGTTCTGAATTGGTGAGATCTACAAGTTAAAGCAACACAGTTAAAAGTGGTCTGTCTCAGATATATACCCACCAAAGGATTGATGCTTTTTATGTCCTACCTGGGCCCTTCAGCATGATGATACGCCTCCCTACCGGTAGGACTGACCAACAATGGTCGAGCAAAGTGATAAACGAGGCTTATCTGAGTTTGACGTTTTTTAACTGTGTAACGTTTCTTGTAATTCCGTAGATTGACCATTTTTTCAAGGAGTTGGCTTCTCCCGGTTTTTATCGGAAGTTTTCCTTCTTCCACTAGGTAAATAATGAGCTAATATTGAAACGTACCAAAGGTATTTTGTTAGACTGTTAGTATTTGTTACAGTAAGGATACATGGTCGTTTGTCAATGTAAACAAACTCCCCAGTCTATGCTTGTTAAAGAAAACCCGACGGCAGTCTCTCAGTTCTGCCATCCATAGCCCCCTTTCAAGCAATTTTACTAAACAAGCTTTGAATATTGGAAGGCACTGTACGGATTTTCCATGGAAGAGCGATTGGTTCCGTGTGAAACATACCGCTCTCATGTATGTTAGCCGAATAATTTCAATGATATCTTGACTGGGTTTTAAGACCATTACATCTCTAACACCAGCCACGATGGTTTTTATTGCATCCAACTTATGTCCCGGTGCTATGATGGTCATAAGCCGTAAAGCTTCATTCCATGCAGGGATTGATTCAGCATCTTCATCAGCTGATAAACACCTGGTACATAGTGGTGATGATTGTGCTGTACTAGGAGTATATCTGTTAAACAACCTCTTCCGTGTGGCTATGCCATTATGAATAGGTTTAAACTGAATATCAGTTGTTTTTTCATGTGTATAATCTTTATTCATTCCTTGGAAAATCCTCGGCCAGTTTATATAACCCGCTTTCCTTCCCCAAGTCTTGTAGAATACAGATGTTGTGTTCGAAATTTTTTCGCTTGCGTAGTCGTTAACATAGAGTAAAAGTTAGTAGCTTTTAGCTTCCTAATATCTATGGGTGTGTCTTTGCCTTTCACTTTACCGTAAATAAATAATGTATTTAGGTAATTTGTATCGGACGATTCTTGTCTGATCTTGTCTGTCCACTCTCGTGGTAGACACACGACCAGTTTTTTATGGAACTCACTTGACATTTCATGTCCCGTGAGTTCCGTTAATTGCTGTGTGTTATGAAATCCAGGAATGACCTGGTAACATATGTCTCTGACTCGAGTCAGGCTATTAGGGTGTGTTCTTTCGAACCAAGCAGGTAAGGAAGGCGGCTTTTGCCAATGCTCATCCCCGATTGCATTCACAATGAATCTATTGTGAAATAGTGGTTCATACATGATTACATTCGTGTCAGAGGGCATTGGTCGCTTATTGTTAGTAAGATCTATCCAGTCACTAATTAGATCCTGATAAAAGACTGGGAGTCCATAATGAGATAGGCTTGCTTTCATTAAAAACATTTTGAAAATGTCTTCCCCTGCGAAATATCTCCTGCATTTGTCTAGGTGATATTTCGCTAAGATCTTCCATTTTCCATTGTCTTCATGTGAGTATAGTTGAGTAATCCACGTAAGTCTTAAAGACTGGATTACCCTACTGAGACTGGGATTGCCAAACCTCCTTGCTCTACATGTAAAGTAAGGAGGTCGGCTTTAATTCTGGGTTTTTTTCCGTCCCAGAAAAAATCCCATTATTTAACATGTAGTCTTTGTAGTAGGTTTTGGTTCCCGTTAGCGCTGCGACACGGGAAAATAAATCCCGCACAACAGAGCTTCGCGGTAGCCAGTTGTTGTATGACAATTTTTTTGCCTTTTAAGGACAAGTCACGATATTGCCACAGGTGGAGTGTTTTTTCAAATGCTTCTACGCGTTTAAGCCAATTCATTTGGCGTAAGTCTCTGTTGCCAAAGTACAATCCAAGAGCTTTGATACAATCGCTGATCCACATAAACCCGCAGGGTTTGTCTAGACACCCTGTTACACCCTGTTACAGCCTATCCAAAGTCCTTTACGTTTTCCAGGGTGTACTTTGGCTCCAGAGGCTTGTTCATATAAGAAAAGTGTACGATTAACTCCCGTAAGAGAGTAATCACCTGTTAAGTAAAATGTGGTGTCATCGGCATATTGGGAAATCAGACGCACAGTGTCATAAATCTTTATGCCTTTTATGTCCGGATTTTTTCGGATGGCACAGGCTAGAATATCCGCCGTCAGTATATATAACATAGCCGACAGTGGGCACCCTTGCCTGATACCCCTCTGCAATGGGAAGCTATCAGAAACATGTCCATTAAATTCAATCCTGCTACGTATATCCGTATAAGCCAGTTTGACCCATGAGATGAAATCTGGGCAAACACCTTGATGTTTGAGAGTTTTAAACATAAAGTCCCAATTGACTCTATCGAAGGCCTTCAATTGATCTATAGACAGGATATACGAATCTAGATTATTGTCGTTTGAGTAATCGATGATATCTCGCATATGAAATACAGATCTTTTCTTAACATTACATGTTTGGTCTGTGTTTATAATATTATGTATAACTTTGCTGAGTCTTTCAGCAAGAGCTCTTGTCATAATTTTATAATCCGTGTTGAGGAGGCTGACTGGGCGCCAATTGGATAACTCAGTTAGATCTCCTGTTTTGGGTATACATTTTATGATAGCTTCCCGCTGAGAGTCGGGAAATAATCGTGACTTGTGGCATGAGTTGAAAACCGCCACTAGGTCAGGTCCGAGTTCTTTCCAAAATGCTTTATAGAATTCAGCCGTGAGGCAGTCTGAACCGGGTGATTTATCCGTATTCATTTTGTTAGCAGCGATTGTCAACTCAGTTAACGAAAGCAAGCCTTTGCACTGACTCATTTGCGTTTTCGTTAGACAGTTAGTATTGTATGTCAGAAGTAAGTCTTGTATATCAGAATTGACCTCCGACGCCTGATATAAGTCCTGATAAAAATTTATCATTGTCTCTGCTATATCAGTAGTAGATGTAGCTAGTGAACCGTCAGTTATTTTAAGTGAGCGAATATTGGTATCTTCCACTCTTTTTTTCTCAAGACGTAGAGCAGCGTTCACCCTGTTCAGTCCATTGTGATTTAGCGCGTAGCACATGAATCTTTACTCGTTTCTCTTCTGTATCTTTGATTTGTGCGGAGTACTGTTTTTCCAGTTCTGCCGCCATATGATCGCCGTTTTGTGTCCTTTTACTGGCATTTTTAAGGCGTTTTTTGAGTGAGTTTAGCCAATGATTTTCAGTTCTGCGTTTTGTGCTACTGTAATCTTGGCTTAGTTTTTTGATTTTTAGCTTGCTAGCTTTCCACCATTGCGCTGGGGATTGGTAACTAGCTTGCTTTTGTTTCCAATCGGAAATACGAGAAATAATTATATTCCTATATGCAGAATCTTGTAAAAGAGTGTTATTGAGGATCCACGTGCCTTTGCCCGTTGATATCCCCCCGTCTCGATTTGGATTGTTACCGACATATGGTCGGATTGGGTGTTAATATTAGAAAAAATACTATATATTTTCCCCGCATTTCGCGGTATGTATATATCCTATCAAGTCGGCATCTCTCACCATGTGGGCCTGTGTAAGTATAATATCTAAGTTGTGGGTTCTGGTGCCTCCAGAAATCTTCTAGATTTAGTGCTGTTTTTAAGTTACAGAGTGCTGGTAACGTAGGATCTCTCCTATTATTACCAGAACTCTTATCAAGCGCCGGATTTTCAGTCATGTTGAAATCTCCTAAAAGTATATTCAGATCTTTAGCTTCGGTCAGGGACTTTAGCTTTGTTTTTACAGTGTTAAAAAGTTCTTTCCTTGCAGAAATGTCTTTGGCATGAGCACATATAGCAGTGATAATATAGATGTTATTTCCGATAGTAAATCTGATGATGATATACCGACCTGCCTGGTCAATATCTGTTTTATGAATATTGAGTTTTTTATTCTTAATTAAAATAATTATGCCTGCGCTATGATTTTGATTATTGTGAGCGTAAATAATCTTACTCTTCCACTTGTTTGATATTAATTTTTCGAAGCTTTTATCTAACCTCGTATCGATGAGATAAGTAATGTTAGTTTTTGAAATGTTGATGTTGTGAAAAATAGTATCAATTTTCATAGTGTTACGAACGGTTCTAAGACCGTTCACGTTCATGGTATATATCATTATCATTGTAAAAAAGACAAAAAGTATGACATACATTTAAGTATTTGTAGTCCCTGACCTAGCTGAAAAAAATTCAGTAGACTCAGGTTAAACCCAGCTCTCATTAAGCAAAGGCTCACGTGCATCAATCTCATAATGATACTAATAGGATGAATTAGTTCTAAATTTAGAAATAATTTAAACGTAGAGGCTTGTAAAATCTGATTTAATAGGTGTTTCCGTAAGGGTACGGTTTTTTCGATCCTCAATTTACAAACGTGAAATGAGTAAAAAAAGAGGATCGAAATGCACCTTTTTGAGCCAATAAAAAAAAAGCCGTAAAAAGCCGTAGGGAATATTTTAGATGAAATAAGTGTAAAATAGGTATTCGGAATTGTTTTTGAGCATTCAGTGGGTAATTCTGAGTCTTCTGTTAAGAAAACTAACATAAAAATTAAAAAAATCATTTTATACTTTTAAAAATATTAAATAACTGGTAAAGTTCTTACGTAATCTTTTTCTTGGGTGATTTTCGTTTCTGGGCGGGTGGTTTAGCTTTTTCATTGGTAGTTTCGACATCTCTCGTCATTGGTGTATCGGTGGAATAAACAGTCATTTTTAGTGCGCCACAAGCACAAAGTAAACGATAACATTATATATAACTCACTAGGTGTTGGTGGATGGGTGCTGGGATGGAAGAATTTTTTTTTATGGGATAGAGTCAGGGTTAGGGCATATTTCCGTGAAAAAAAAAAAAAAAATTGTCATAACCCTGATCCAATTTAATGTTTTTATAATTCACAAATATATGACTATTATAGTCATAATTCATGACTTAAAAAAATGACTATAATGGATATAATAGTCATTTTTTTAGGCGACTATGTTGGAACTTATCCTATCCCGCCTCGTTTGATGCAAAACATTAGTTTTAAAATGGCTACCAAATCTTACCTAAGTGTGGTGTAATTATGGAATGTTTACATTAGAAATAATTTGTAACGAGGGTAGAAACTTTAAATCCATTATTCATAAAAATCAACATACACAACCATGTGACGTCACGAACCATTAATTCGGAAATGTTCTATCCCGTTCTCATATCCACATACGTCTAACAATGCAAAATTTCCCGCCAAAAGTAATGTTTATGCCGTCATTATGATACAGCATATATTCAACATAAAAGTTAGACAGCAATACAATACAACCTCACGAAGGGCATATCTGGACAGGCCATAGTAAAATACTAGACAATTAATTTATTACGCACGGACAGACAATAGACCCTTTCATATTAAGCCGAAATTTGAAGTTGGTTTTTATTAAAAACGGACTTCAGATATGGATTCTACGTAAAAGAATTATGCTCAAGGGAATTTTTCAAGTTTTTAAATCCAAACAGATCCGGTTTTATGGCATATAACCATATCCGGTCAAAGCCTTCCTATATTTCGATATAGCAACCCAAGCCTCGTTACGATAAAGAGGCTTTAGTTATTGAATATATTCTAACAGTTGAAAATACGTCCCTGATTTACTAACAACTCTAAAACAATTACAGCGTCTGCATGTGAAATTTCGTTATAATCAGCTCCAAACAAAATGATTTATAAAAGTTCACTATAAGCCGTATGACGTCTATTTACTGTGATAAAACAAACGGCGTCTTTCCTTTATGAATATATCAATTCTTTTCCGAATGTCTTTGTTTCAAAATAGGTAGATACTTGAGGGGATAATAGTCAAGTCCAAGTTCACCATCATCAATACTTGGTAATGGACCATCATCGTTTCGTTCTATTACAAAGTCTTTAATCAGGTAACTCAAAATTAAAAACAGTGACATCTTTGCAAGCGACTGCCCAATGCAAGATCTAGTGCCTAACATGAACGGGGCGAAGCTTAATTCGGTACTTCTTTTAAGATCCCCATTTTCATCCAGCCATCTATACGGATTAAATTCATGCGGATCTTTCCAGTGCCGTTTATCATGGTGAATGTGCCACAAGTTGAAAATAATTTGAGTATTTTTTGGTATATCCATCCCAGCAATTTTGCCTTTAGTTACTGCTTTATGTGGAGCTCCTAATGGTACCATAGATGCTTTCCGGAAGGACTCTTGTATGAACGCCTGCATGAGTGGTAATGAATACCTATCTTGGAGAGTAGGATATCTATCTTCTCCAACGACGTCGTTTAATTCTTTAAATAATAAATCTTGATATTTTGGACAGTGAAGAAGAAATAAGACACACCATTGTAAAATGGCAACAGATGTATCAGTTGAACCAAAGAAGAAATCATTTAGCGTCATTTCTATGTGATCATCTGATAACTGTTTCAGCTCTTCTGATTCAGATTCCTCAGCTAGCAACTTTAATAAAATATCAATAATATCGCGAGGTTTTCTTTCAGGATCAAACGTCTCTTTGTGCTCAAGGAGCTTCTTACGTAAAATAGGATCACGAAGTTTAACGGCTTTGTGTAAGTCCTGCATCACCTTTAAAGGAAAATAACGCATCCATGGGAATACCATGACTGGATTACCCATATTCATGCTTTTTCCTAGATACTGCGTATACTCAAAGATATCATGGAATTCTTTATCATCTAATTCGTATCGTTCTCCAAAGATGATGACGACAGTTATATTGAGAAGCATGAGACCTAAAAAGGAAAGCAAGTATGTTTACGTAAGTAAGTAATTGATCATATTCACCACTGCAATGGTTTCAGAAATAAATAACAACAAATACGTTTAATAACAGCTAAGTAGGAACTTTGTGCTAGTTCTAATTTGCGTGAATATGGCGTAATGCAATTTGTCTTGTGATTGAAAACAAAGCAATAGTTAAAATAAATGTAAACTTTTTAAAACAGACGTTTTTGCAAATATTCGAGGAAATTAGTGCGCAAAATTAAATAGAAAGTTAAAAATAACGATATAGAAAATCTTACAAAATTCAACTCTTGTATCTACTGGTTTGCAATTTTTCTCTATTATTCTACCACGAAATGCATCATATTCGTCTACTACAATCTTTTCAACATGATTAGTTCCTTTTCCATACGTCCGTAATGCACTATGTCCCAATTTACGTAGCAACTTCCATACAGGACTGTAATCAGAAAAACCAATATCTTTGAAGCCTCTTGAGAAAACCTCTAGAGCATAATTTGATGGTCGTCCAGCAAAAACATCACCACTCTGTAGCAAGGCTTCTCTAGTTGCTTCAATAGTATTGACAATCACAACTCTATTCATACCAAAACTCATGGAGAAAACATCACCATAACGTGCTCCCAAATCGGCCAAGGCAACGAAAGGTTTGGAACCAAGTTGATGTAAGTTTCCAATGATTGGTAAAGGCAGTGGTCCTGGTGGAAACTTTCTGATGTTATACAAATGTTTCAGGTAATTGAAGAGAACATGCCCTAATATTGCAACGCATACTGTAGCTACGATCTCAAAGAACATATTGATAATATCTGAAAGAACAAATGATTTTAAAGTATTATTAAATTACGTTTATTTGTGGATGATGTAACACACATTGACTGAATGTAAAGTAGATTTGTAATTGGTCTAGATTTGAACTTTCAAATAGTTTCTGACCATATGAGAAGCAATAAATATGCAAGTAACCTACAATCAAGGTCAAAATATTTGGCACTAATGGGGTTTTAGAAACCATTTATGTTTTGCCACTTTACCTCAAATGTGCAAAAAATTAAGAACAGCCCTAGTTGCTAAGTGGAAAGTTGGTAGGAATGCAAATACGCATGTTTTCTTAAGAAAAACATCGAAAATTGTACACGTTTCAATGTTTTCATTGTTTTATGACGTTAAAAAGGTCACAAATGGACCAATGAGGAAGCAAAGTAGTCCACCTGCTCACCTGTACTGCACAACCTTTGTTACTTCATTACCAAAGTTTTAAGTCATTGGTAAAGTGAAAAAGTAAAGTGAAAAAGTTTAATTTCTAAGTTCTTCATATCTCTATTCACTTAATCATCACTTGTAGCGAACTCATTTTGGTTAATTTTGCACATTGTGACAACTATCTATGACGAGCATTGTAGTAAGTCCCGTTGGTTGAGGTAATACACAACTGAAATAAAGTTGTATGGCAGGTGAATAAGGTGATGCATAAGCAGTAATCTAAGAGACAGCCATATAAAAAAATCTTTTCTGAACACTTGGATGTCCATGGAAATGAATCAAATAATTATTAACTTCTCTGCTATTTTACTTTTTCCATGGGGGTAAATTACTGCAGATATGAAGTAAAATAAACTTGGTAAAAGCAAGAACAACACCCTGGTTCTGTAGACAATTATAAAAAGCTTAGTGTTACCAGGATATATTCCTATTCATTAAAAGGTAATTAAAAGAGTAATTAATAACCTCAGTGGCGGTATTTTCAATTTGTTTACAAGGTATGAATTATACCATAAATTGGTGAAAGTTATTTATTAACAATGAACACAATAACTTCATCACAGTTTTCTGTATAAATGATGATTGATAGTTGCCAAGTTTCACTAATCATTTTCTTCTGTATTAAAAAAGGAGCCAATCAGCAATCAATTAATAATACAATACTAATTGACAGGTGCGTCGTTCATCTAGACTAAAACGTGTTTAACTTAGTACAAGCCGACCTCCACTTCAGCAATTTTGGTCGCGCGGGCGCTGTGACCAATTGTATTTTCTATTCTGATGTTACATACCGTACTAGAGCGCTTTGCTTTGGCTGTAGGCTCACAAGGTGCGCTCACTGACTCATAAAAAGTACACAAATACCTGCTTATGACGTCAAGACCAAAATTGTTCAAATTGAGAGCAATCTTTAGGATCAGTTAGCACTTTGAATCTACAATTAAAATAAAGATAATTCATGACGGAGCTACATGGTTTCAAGGACAAAATATTTGGAACATATCCTTTAAAAAATCCTATTTGTGTTTACTTTCCGTTTAATTGTCCAGAAAATAAGAATTGAAACAGCTGTGTGCTTCAAGATATTACACAATCCCCAATATGGCCCAATTAAATGTACAGCCGTGCTGAACAGCCAAAAGAGACTCCATTTCCAAGAAACTTAAAATTCTAACAAAATATAAAACCCAAAAAGTCCTTCCGTTATATTATTACGAATCTCCCCATCACTTATGGCAGGATACTATCATGCTACATTTAGCACGTTGTTCCAATATGTTATGACAAACATTGTGGGTTATCAACGTGCAGCATACAGATAATTTAAATAACAACATGAGCGCGTACAGGTATGTAGCCATATAAAAATTGTAGAATATGTCATTTTATTTAAAAGTTACGTTCTTTTCTGATTCAGAATGTTCTTATCTTATCAAGTTAGTTTTATTTTATAGCGAAAATGCAAAATTGAATATATTGGTTATTTACCTATCTGAATGTTTTGGTATCATATATTTTACAGACCACAACGTTGATTTTAATGTATAAAAATCTGCATATCGTGTTACAGGCCACACAGCATATCGTGTTACAGACAACACTGCATATCGTGTTACAGACCACACTGCATGTCGTGTTACAGACCACACTGCATATCGTGTTACAGACCACACTGCATATCGTGTTACAGACCACACTGCATATCGTGTTACAGACCACACTGCATATCGTGTTATATTTCCGTCTTGTTTAGTTTACCCTCCTCCTTAATTCCTCATAATCATCTGACTACATAGGACCTTTTTATGTAGATATTTTACAGACCAGAACGTGGGTTTTATATATCTAAATCTGAATTTTGGAAGTCAATGGAGACCGATGTATATCAGTTAGGATAACGATATGCCACTTCATCTATATTCCTGTTGCTTTAGTGTTTATATGACAAACGAGTTCTCTCACCTAACTGTCATCTCGCTTTCTTCATCCACCGATATATCAGTCTCCATATAAAAAAGCTCTTCATGTTCAAACTTTTCAACGACTTCCAAAATTCAGGTTTCCATATATAAATTCCACGTTCTGGCCTGTTAAATATCCATATAAAATATCCTAAGTAGAGATATGATGATGAAGAATTAAAGAGCACGATATGTAGAAAAAACAAAATGATGGAGAGCAATCATAACAAGTGGGAATTGAACTTCACATTATTTTGTGTACTTTGTGTATATACGTCATACTACACAGGAGATGGTGTCTGATGGTTGGTGGTTTTAGTTTCCAAACCAATTTTATATAATTAAGGCGGCTACATAAGACATATCAAGTGTGTTTTGATATTGTTTTAGGTCAGACTATTGTTTTTCCAGTTTACTTTTAAGGGTCTAGAAAATGAGGATGAAGTATGTGTTGACGAGAGACTTCCTAGGATCACAAATGCCCATGTCTTTTCTTGAAACCCCCAGGAATGTGTCCTTACGTCACGGATGACTTGTGTGATTCAGTACGTCACAGAGCTCCTAAATGCAATCGTGCTGAAAAAGCCAACGTTTATACCATTTCACTTTGCTTTTTCAACTTACCCATGACGTATGCCTAGCGGATCTTGAGGAGCTACTTTGGTACTAAAGACACTGTGGTTATCCATCGTGACTGGAGAATGGGGCCCTAACTCGCTTCCTATTCGGTATGTTTGGTAGCATGAGAATAGAGATCTTACATTTCCAATAATATTATAAATTTAAAGATAACAAAAAAAATTATTTAAGTGATGTTGGAGGTATACTTGATATATAACCAAATAACTCCAAATTTAATCTGATTTACAAAATGAATTCCAAAATTCCAAAAAAATAAATATTTACCTTCAACTTCAAGCATACTCCAATAAAACACCATTTATGAACTAAATTTTATGTAAAGTTTCTTTTTTATTTACACATTCAGTACGTTGACTTTTATAAGCTTTTTTGTTAGTTTCTATCGGCTGCTTATAGTATTTATTTAGTATTCTTACACTGGTTATATAATCACCCGAAAAGTTTCCGCTTATTTTAAATAATACCTTGTTATTTTATAAATAAGTATTCTATGGCGAACATAAACGATTACTAATATTATAATAATTAATGATCCAAACAGCATATGTGACAATAAAACGTTTTGGCAAACTGTCAAATCACTTTAATTTAAAATAATAACATCCTGCTGTGTGTAAGGATACAGAAGTAGACGAAACACTAAAACATTGAAATATTCCAGATATAAACACACATCTTACAAACGTAAAGTTGGACTTCCACACAAACGTTTCGTGTAGCGCAGGTACATAATTTTTAGCCCCATTCATTTTTTTTATCTTTGGACCAAAACCTTTGGCACCCGCTATCTTGACTCGCAACTCGCAAATGAAATGTATAAAGCTAAAAATAATCTTGCACCTGAAATTAGGCATAATAAAGTCCCGGTAAACTACCATCCTAACCAATTAAGAAATAACACTTATTTTAAAACTGACAAATTCACTGATCAATAATC
>JANTOQ010308134.1:0-12774 GCA_027564595.1 Bythotiara depressa | reverse complement strand
ACGCGTGAACAGACAGGGAATGTTATCCGAATTCCATGTCATCCCGCTATTACTTGAAAATTTGACGAAGCAATCTTCAAACACACTGACTCAGTTCCGCATAATTATCCAATCAGAATTTATGAAGAAACATGAAGCTTACAAACTCAACCCAAACACGTTTACTATCAGCTGAGATAACAAATATATAAAGGCTTGGGTTGTACCAAAACTGTTTGCTAACATTGATATTTCACAACGTAATCCGTTTAAAACCACCAGTACGGTAGATATGCACCTAGACGCTAAAATAAAAAAAAGGTATAACGTACCTTAAAAGTGTGATCAACCATCAATACTTTGGCTTTAAGTGAGGCCATGTAGTTTGTATATGTATTTTCATTCTGGAAGAATCATGCTTTGAACAGATCTTCAATAGCGTTAGCCTGCGGTACAAGTCCCAACAAAAGTCTTCTAATCGTATTAAGTGCATCTCCGTCAAAAGGAACAGAATTTTGGTCACAATCGTAAACATATTTATTTTTATTTAATGTAAACTGGTCAAGAACTCGTTTTTCTAACAATTCTGCGATTTTTTGGAAAGACAGGCCATCTGCCACAAAATCCGTTATGGACGACAAGAACTCGTATTTTAAAGCAGTTTTCTGTGATAACATAATATCATCGCCATATGTTGGACATTGTTGTAATAACCGACTGTCCGTTGTTCGCAACCGATGATCTCTTACTGAACATTTATAAATCCTGCCGACCAAAAGCAAGGGTCCGTTCAGGTCAATTAACACACGTGGACATCTTGAATTGTCACTTCCGTCCATCCAATACTCAGTTATGGTAAGCTCGCACATATGATCTGGACATAATACAGGTATATAACGGTCCTCCAAGGCAGCCACAACAGGATCCCATAACAGTACAGACGGACAGAAATAACTGTAAGGATTTTTGGGGTCATTTTTGAATACCTGAGTAGGATTCAAAACAAGAACAGCTGGCTCTTCAAAAGCGGTTTGTCTTTTAACCACACACTGCTGCAACAACATTTTCCAGATATCTGGCACCACTACACATTGGGCCATTATCATCATTGTCGTGAAAAAGAGTATCTAAAAATAATATATTACTCTGTAAACAAACATCTCTTCAAATTGTTAAAACTCAAGTTGGGCGGCTTTATATATGATGCGTGTAATTGAAAGTATAATGTTACGCTTATTTGCCTCTGTTAACTGATTCAATCTGAATAAAACTATATTTTTCAAAGTTTGAAACATCGAGTCAAATCATTTTCATTCAACCGATAATTCTGGCAATAGGCGGCAGTGTGAACGGTTTAATATCAGCTAAATAACAGGGAGATAAAGCAACTCAGTATAGTATTAACTGCTCTTCTGCGTATATCCTTGGCGTATCATACTCAATTAACATTAAAGAACAACCTACAATTGCAGACACAATTTTTCCATTAATGGTGATCTAAGTTCCATTCGCGTTTTGTAACTTTTCCTTAAAGCGTACGTTAATAGGATTTACGAGGGAAACCTGGCAGGATGACGCATGCCAGTGTTTCTTTACGTAGAACGTGCATCATTGGTGTCCTTGTAATACTAATCTTACTTATACTGAAAACATCCCTAAAAGATCAATCAGGAAGCTGACGACTTTAGTACCAAGTTGCGTACGTTCCGCATGTCTTAAAGTCGGGGATAAGCTGAATAGGTAAACAGAAAGTTTCTCTTTATATCCGTGGACACCTTTTCGTGTGGATTATGGAAAAAAGACAAATTACTCAAAAATGCGAAAGAAAATTCTCAAGTACAGTGAATCCTCTCTATAGCGTACATCTGCGGTTCCAAGAAAAAGTGTCCGTTATATGGAGGTGTCCAATATTAATAATAATTCAATATAAAGATATGCACCTAACGGGTCCTAAATTAAGACTTTATTGTTTAGAAGAATTTGCAATTTAATTTTGATCACAAACCGTATTGCCGGCGGCAGTCTAGCATTTTTGAATATGTTGAATGAAAAACTTCAGGTATATCTGATTTTATATTATGGACACTATTATGAAGTTTGAGTTCTTCCAAATATATATGTTAGTAGTAATAGTATCTGTTAGTATGTTCCAAAGAAAATGTAGGGAGAATATACTAATTGATCAATAACTTGCCTACTGATTGGATGAAGCATGTGCAAAATCTGGTCTGCATTTTAGAGCATTTACCTTTACTATGACCTCTAACTATCTAGATACTTTGATTTTACAATAAGTGTTACTACTTGACATAATAAGTAGCTAGATACAATCAATTGAAAGAATAGCAACAACAACAAAAATTTGTAAATTTTGCCTCCAGTAAACAACTATACGGAAGAAATTTTTAATTTTTTTTTTGATGAGCAGAATGTACAGTAACATTTAGGAATAGTCACTCAATTTCAGCACCAAAGGGCAAGTAGAAGAAAAGTTACGCTAAATTAAAAATGCTGCGGAAACTTTGTAAAACAGGGAGAACGTAGCAAAAAGTAGTTTAACTGTTAAGTTCGTTCAGGGACAATGCCCATTGTTCAAAAATTATTTACGTTAAGAGCCGCCAAAAAACAATTTGTTTTTTGTTAAAATTACAAAATTAAAATCTTGAAGAACATGCAGAATCACTAGCGTCACGAGTAGTCCACAATTTAGATTTCACGAAAGCAAATTATATAAGAAAAAACAAAATTAATTAACGTTAATTTTTACACGTTGAAGTAGATCTTTGCTTTAGGTTTCTCGAAATTTCGGTTCAATGTAGAACGCTAACTATATTTAATTATCTTGGATAAACACGGAATAAAAGCTAGACATGTGTACGTCACGGTATTGTGCAAAAATAACATGTGCAAATGTTTGAAAGCTAATGAAAAACATGATGCACGTTGTTTTTTATAAGAAACGTACTTTTTAGCTTCAGCTTGGATGTTTCTTAAATATTTGCCAAATTAAGCCTCAATTGTTTCTTAAGTGTTTCTTAACATCAATTCCGTGCAAAAGGGTAGCCTGTTGCCCTCGCTTAGCGTTGTTTGCAGTTGTGTGACTTTTCAAACTACTTAGAGGGAGTAGAGTGAAAAGTTTCAAAAAATGACTTACATTTTTAAGTTTTATGATGAATTGTTTCCTGAGATTTTCCCTTACTGTATATTTTTACGTGTTGTGTGGCATGGCATAAAACCAGAAGAGACGACAAACACAAACCAGGTGTAACGTGGACCCCAAGCGGACATTATGTCCATTAGGATGGTGTGATTTGTTCCCTTTGAATATAATAATATTGCAACTATTTGACATTCAATGCCCTGCTTGGGGTAACAATGATTATACTTGCTGTGAAAAATGGGATAACTTTATTACTGACATAACCGATATTACTGACATATCTCTCTGTTTAATGTACGGTAAAACCAGTTATTCAGCCAAAAAATAACTCATTTTCCCCATATCTTATCCCTTTTAGTAGCGGAAATCATGTTGCATAATAATAATAAAGTTTATTTGTCAAAGTTATTTACTAATTTGTATTTATTAATATAGGAATATTCCATTTCGTCTCAATTTCTAAACAGTCAAGGAAATTCTTACTCCCGGGAGAGCAAAGCTAAATTAGTAAAAATATTTAACTTTACCTTGAAGAAGCTTGGCGTTGTAGCGGCAGATGATGTGGTATCACAACAGGGTCAAGGAAAATGGCTATTCGAGCTGTCAACAGCAAGTGCGGATGGGTCTACTTTAACAAAACGGTAACTAACTGTTATATTTATTAAATGTTTAAAGAGGCTTGCATATGGCAATTCAGTATGACGCACAAAACAAGTATGCCCTTTCTTGCTGTATCGCTATATCGCTGCTATTGCGCTGATGCGACTACTGAAGGTTACGAGAGATCAAAGTCCAGCAGGTATATTTTATTCATTGTGCATTTTACGTATATAGTCCAATAAACAGCTAACAATGTTTGATTTAGCTTGGTCACAAGAAGTGCTTCCATTCCCAAATTTACAGTTTTTAATATCGAGTCGTTAGTATACCTTCCTCCTTTTCATTTTGTACGCTATAGTATATCTGGAACTATTATAATTAGTACTTTTTAAAAGGTTTGAACTACAGTCGAACCTCTCTATAGCGGACATCCCATATAGCGAACACCTCCTTTAGCGGACACATTTTTTGGAACCGGTCGAATCACGGTCAAACTCTCATAGAGAAACCTCTATATAGCGGACAGTTATATAGTGGACACTCGTTATATCGGACACTAATTTCAAGAATCGTGTGGAGTTTCCCATATAAATTTACCTTTATATAGCGGCCACCTGTATCAGGAAGGAGAAAAAGTTCGATACATATTAACATTCAAAATATATTTGGAGATAAATATTAGTTTAAACAAGGTATTAAATATAAACAGTTTCAGGCCAAACACTTTTCGATTTTAGCATTCATGATTACGTTTGAATAACTTTAAACAAAGTAACATTAAACTGTTTTTCTCAATAAATGAAAACAATAAATAATATTTATTTTGCATTTTTATTTCTAATATCATAACTGACACTTATAGACAATACATTATTACATTATACCTTTTCCTTAACCCTAAGGTTTGAACCAAAGAAAAATATATACCGGACACCTCCTTATAGCGGACACTTCTTTGGAACTGCAGGTGTCCGCTACAGGGAGGTTTTACTGTAGTATTAAGGAAAAGCTAATAATAAAAACAGAAACAACGGATGGGGATATGATTTATAGTAACACACATCTTGTAGTAACACACGTCAAAACACCAAACTGTCGTAAATAGATAGATACATTAAGAGTAAAGAGTGACGGATCTGGTGGTCACTCTAGAAGCTACGGTATAGTAAAAGCTTCAATATTCAATCTCAATCTCTTAGTTTTCAGTTAAAAACATTTGCATTATTTCATTACCTTCCTATTCTCTTTCTTTTCGCAGGGGAGGCCAAGTATGGTCTGATATTCTCCAAAGAAAAAAATGTTGGCAAAACAACCGGATTATCTCTGATTGCATATGGAGAAGGAGTGGAGGATCTTTACCGGAGTAATTTATTTATAGCAGGTGGAGATGGTTTTCTCAATGGAACATCGTTGTAAGTAATATATTTACATCTTCGTCTATCACTTTTCTTCCATACACGTTGAAACATACACAATATATCGACAAAGAACTTTTTAAGTAACTACAGTCAACGTTCGCTATCTCGAACTCTCAGGGGAGCGGCAAAAATGTTCGAGATAGCGAAAGTTCGAGATAGCGGAAAATTCGGAAATTTCAAATTTTTTGAACTACCCGAACCATTCAGGTGGTCTGCTGCACTGCAGCGCTCACTGCAGGGGACTGAGGTAGTGATTTAAGGTGGCCACAGACCTAATGCGTAAAGGGAAAGTAAATAATGAATGAATTACAGCATGAACTAATTTATTTTTCCTTATCGAAAAAATTTAAAATTGAAGATTGTTTATTCTTCTCCAATTTATTCCTATGTGTGTGTGTGTGCAATGCAGTGAAAAAAAAAAACATTAGAAAAAACATTCGACACTCTAAATTGGGTGGTTTCTATCAGCTATATTTCTAGGAAAAGTTCGAGATAGCGAGCGATATGTGTTCTAGGGACCCAAAAATGGTTCGAGATAGCGAAAAGTTCGAGATAGCGGAGTTCGAGATAACGAGCAAATTTATAAGGCGTCTGACCGTAAATGCTGAAGGGACCGGGACTTTTGTTCGAGATAACGAAATGTTCGAGATAGCGCAAATTCGAGATAGCGAATGTCGACTGTAGTAATTTGCAAGAAAACAACAACTACATGGTGTATTCTTGGCGAACACTCATAGACCTATGGTATTCCGCAAGTATATGTACAACTATGTGTTTCTTTTAAGAAAACTACAAACAACAGCAGTGTTTAACAATAACGACTATGGTGATGTAGATAAATGAAATGAGTATGACGTCAGCAATAGCAAATACATTAAACCAAACACACGACCAAATAGGATTTGGGTCTCTAGGAACAGGCCTTTTGAAAACAAAAGCTTCCGTTCTTGGGTCGTGCAACGACGTGGAACACGAGAGGTGAGTTATTGATCCATGGTATTTTTTACTTAATACCACATACTAACCCTATTTTGGGTGGGCTTTTTTGACCTCGTTTTGAGGCGGGGGGGGGGGGACCCCTGATGGAGATGTGCTAGAGCGATGAAACTTTACACAGTTATACTTCTATCCAAGACGGCTCGAATAACACAAACAAATGTATGATGAAGTCAGCATTTTCTTCATGACGTCATCAAAATTAAAGGCACTATGCAGAAATTCATGCAAAAACTACCATTTACTAAACCTGCTATAACGTTTCATCAAAGAACATTTTTTTCATTCCTTTTAGGCCAAATGAAAGCCAGAAACATATTTTGTGATAAAAATTAGGACTTGTAACGGAAACTTGATATTATAAATGCTGACGTCAGCTATAATTTACGATAAAATTATAATGTTTTTGAACATAAATCAAAATTGGTTATAAGTAAATGTCCTAATGAGCCAAAATCGAACTTTGAGAAGCCTTAAAATGGAAAACTTAGTGAATGAAACTGCCAAGTAAACAAATATCAACATTCTAGATTTATGGACGCGCTACCGAATAGGGAGAGAACATGAAAGGGCCTAGAAACTCAAATGTATTGTGCAGCCTTGTAGGTCTACTGCTTCCCTTGTGTTTATTTTTTGCTTAGATGGTAGAATGCAGCGAATTACATTCCGGCGTTGCGAAGAACTTAATGATGCCGATGAAAAAGTTATCAACACAGAGTTGCTACCTCTAGCTAAAGAAAATAAGGTATTAAAATAGACTAGATCGTCGTTTATAATGCGCTTTTATTTTCATATGAATTAATTTTCCACCGCCATGATGTATACTAATCCCCAATTCTTTCTTCCACAGGGATTCTTAGTAGCATGGTGTTGTCATTATCGAGATCTAGGGTTGCAACTGCAAGAAGAGACAACACTTCAACTACACGATATAGTTAGCCATCACATTCCACATGTAAAAGCGAGAAGGGTAACAATGGCTGTGGCTTCAAATCTAGTAGCCATGTATACAGTAAGTATATAGACGAATCATACAGTATATGTTTAGTTCGTGTTTCCCCGAACCGCAGTATAACCATGGATGACTCCTGTGAAATGTAGCTAAATTCTAGTGTAGTTTTGAGCATGTTTGCCATTTGAAAATTAAAGATATACAGAGCTGTAAGTATAACTATTGCCTAGACCTTTCTTCCGCGTAAAGAATGGATATAGTTGAATCATTATACAGATTACAAAAATGGTTATTTTCTTGGTTGGTCAATTTGATTGGTTTATAACTTAAAACTGATAACTCTGGCTCTTATAATTTTCTGTTATTTTCATGTAGGTAACATAGAATGCTGGATTTATGTTAACAAAGTTCTTTGGTTTTAATTAACAAAACGACATAAAATTTGCGATTAAGTGTCAATTATCCAAATGATGCGGAATTGTACCCGCATATAAGGGTACTGAAAGCGCTAGAGAGGAAGGAACTGTGAATTGTACCTGTATATAAGGGTACTAAAAGCGCTAGAGAGGAAGGAACTGTGGGAAAAATACGATGATTGATCAATAACTCAATAGAACATAAGAACATTACTATACGGTAGTTTTTTAAGTTTACTAGTATATGTAGTTTTTACATAGTTTTTTCTAAATTCTCTAGATGTTTGTCAGTTTGGAAAAGGTTTTGGATCCTGTAGTGGCCTTTATAGAGATTGTGGTAGCACCAACCAATCCTATACTGCCTGCCTTCGTTCACAATATCTTCACGCAAACATTTGGAAGGAATCTTATGCAGGCCTTGGAGCATCGAGACGAGGTATGGACTAGCGTGTGGATACGATGTTGTCCTTATTTCCATCAAGAACAATTAAATCTTTCAAAAGTTACCACAGCTATATCAAATGTGTTTATAACTAAACTAGCGTCTGTAACGAAGTCACTTTTCACTTCCCTTTCACGTATCTAGACATATAGGATTCAACCACAGCGACACATTGACACGAATTGATTTTCATTTTGTTCAAACGATCTCAGATGCAGGGAAATGTCAGTAGTAGATATATAGATTTAGATTTAGTACAGGAACAATAAAAAAATAATACACTTTAAAACAAGCGTAGACAAAGATGGTAGGCTATTCTCTTTCACTTCCCAGTCTCATTCTTAGAATGGTTTATCTGAGCATGATCCGTGTAGGTTCAACAATAATCGCTTATAAAAAAGAAGGTGTATAAAAACATTTAACAAACTTATTAAAAACTGTATTTTTTGGAGCTAATTTCATTAAGCAACAAAATATAACGTTCAATAATTTTTTTCTCTCGATAGCGATAAGCTTAGGTTGGTTAGATAGATAATTTATTAAGCTTTCAGAAAATATCTACTTTCGTATAGAAATTATTTGAAGAAAAATAGATATTTATGAAAAACTGGACATGTGTTTCAAAAGGTTCAAGTATCCTTAAGTAACCTCTATGTAAAAAGTAACAAATAGTGTCATTGATTTGTCCATGGACGTCCATGATTTGTCATAATCTGAACGGCGTAGGAATGGAAGATAATCGTCGAAAATGCTGACGTCAGCAAAGACATGCCATTTTGGAAAATAATTCTAACTATTAGTTGTGAGTAGTAACTCAATAGTCCCACCTAATTTAATTTTTTATCATATCTAAGTTAAGTCACCTTTTGCTGTATGTTACTTATTTATATACTTTACTAATCGAAAGCATTATTTTTCCATTATTGCAACTGGTTAACGCATTGCAACAAAAAGTAAAGAAAACATTGAACAAGATTTATAACTTAACTATTTTACTTGTAGGGTTATAGAGCTGGAGAGAAAAGGCGTCTGTTTAATACAGAAGATCAACCCGGTCCATCCAACGCTAAGTAACGGAGATTTGTTAATACTTGGCCATTTTTGTTACGTTTTCTAAACATTAACTTGAAATAATTAAGAACCTTCTTACCCTATTACCTCATATATAAGCCGACCGCGACTATAAGCCCATGGGCCTACACCCGGATATAAGCCATGAAGCGGACTACCATTGGCATTTTGTAAAATCAAGAGATCAGCCAGTACTTCTGATTATTTTATTTATTTCCGTCTTATAACAGCTTTATTTATAGGTTCTGCTATTGATAAATAGTGTATAAAACCTTTAATTTCGTACGCACAGAGTACGTCAAGGCCATGGTTTCTTCCAATTTTTAAATCTCTTGATTTTCAGTTATAAGCCCTGGGCGTATATATGGACCAATAGGGTAAATTAACGAAAATAATGTTTTGTTTATATTTGTTTAAATACGTTTTGTTGTTGTGTTATCATAACAGTATATGTACACTTTATTATATTACAGATATTTCTAGGGAACTAGAAAAACTTCTGAATCATGGGATTACCATAAATATGTAAGAAAGGAACTACTGCTAACGCATCACAATTGTCATGGATAACATGGATAACTTTTAAAAAGCCATTATCCCATTTACCTTAATAATAACGCCAGTTACAATGAATATCAGATAACTTAAACATTGTTGCTTGTTGCATTTATGAAAATCTGCGTCTAGTTTACAAGCTTTACAAAAAGAGTAGAAGTAACTTGTTTTATAGTACGTTATTTAGTTTTATTAAATATATTCTCGTAATAAATATATGCATGTCAACATTATTATTTGTCGTTTGTAAGAATGAGGGAAATAAACCAATTATAACAATTTATGAAATTCCTGAAGTAGAAATTGAAAAAATAATTAAAATTGTGTAGAACTTACTAAAACAAAGATGATGTAAACGGTATGAAAATCAACAAAACGAGGAAAACATATATATATATATCAGTAAGTATTCTACAATGTACGGAAAATATATAAAAAGTGAAGTGATTTAATGGTAAATTTAAAGGTAAATGGGAAAAACACCTAGAAAACCTTTACTTATGTATATTTATTCGGTACTGTACAATAAATGAATGTAGTCATAAGTGATGTAAATGGGGCGAAAAACTATAAAACTGGAAAACTTATACTTAAATAAAACTTTCTGTACTATCGATATATGAATGTAAACAGAGGTGATGTAAATGAGGCGAAAACATAGAAAACCTAGAAAACATATCCTTATATATATTTTTTCTGTACTATTGATGTATGAATGTAAACAGAGGTGATGTAAATGGGCCGAAAACCTGGAAAACATAGAAAACCTATACTTATATATAGTTTTTCTGTACTATCGATAAATAAATGTAAACAGAAGTGATGTAAATGGGGCGAAAACCTAGAAAACCCATACATATGTATGTTTTTTATGTACTTTACCATAAATGAATGTAATCATAAGTGATGAACATGGGGCGAAAACCTATAAAACCTGGAAAACTTAGAAAACCTTAGACTAGATTAGTCTCTCTCTTATCCTAAATCTAAACGAACCATAGCGCGAGAGAGACTAGTGTAACTTGACATCTCATTTAGTATGTAAAATAACCTGCTGCCGAGATCAAGCTAATTTAAAAACCGGGTGTATTGTGTAATACAAATGTTTTAGAGATAAATAGATAATTTTTATATGCCTAATTATCTATTATTGTTCTCGTTTGGATATAAAACTGGAAAAAAAATTAGAAGACAAATCTGAAGAAATTTTCACGTTAGAAACGTGTTGAAGAAATAGCAGAAGAGCAAAAGAATTTGTAAATAGTAAGAAATAAAGAAAGTATTTCTGAATTCGCCTCAATTGCAAAAACAAAAACGCAATGAAAATAAATTAAAAAATATGTCACCACCCTCCAACACTCTAGTAAAAAGTTTTTATGTCGCCGAGCGTAAATTCCAAAGGCATTATTTGTACTGAGAAGATAGAGCCAAATAAACGAATACGATTATTGTCATTTAATTGGTCTAAGTCTTATATGTCGACAGTACGAAAGGTATATAGACTTTAAAGTTGACAAAACCGAGCTTTCAAGCTAACGTCAAGTCAGAACCGGTTTAAACTTTCAAAAGAAAAAAGACAAAGCCTTTCTTTGCAGCAAAAATATATTTAAGGCACTCTGGAGGAGATACAAAATAGACAAAACAGTTATTTTATAAAAAGCAAAATCTGCAACTTGAAGTAAAAGCCATAATCTAGGACACAAATGGCTGTTTTGGGAAGGGTAGTCAGTGAGCCAAGGATGCATATGTAAATAGTACCAAGTTAAAACATAAATAGTATTAACCCATTGGGAATAAATTTCAGGTGGTTGTACATGATTTCCAGTTGTAGGAAAACTTTATTTGGGACCTTTTAGGGATATTACACATACACAGTGGGTGACTTAGATGAATTTTGAAAGCTGTTGCTAGGAACAGCTATCTTGAAGCAAACCATACGAAAGGGAAGACGTACACACTGGGTGGGACAGAAAAAATCCTTGGAAAATGAACCAAGTATGCCCAGGCATCAAACTAGAATATGTCTGGCCCACTAACCTAGGTTTCCTTCAGTTGTTGGAAACCGTGAATAGTGATCACAGACAAATAAATACAAGTGAATCAACATAAATGTATTGCATTTAAATACTGTGTGGCAAATAGCATGGGGGTCACTCTGTGTATATATTATATAGCAAAAGTATTCAGCAAATGTAAAATGTAATCATCGTTGGAACCCCCCTCCTTTATAAGGGCGGGGGGTTTCTTCTAGAAAGAGGGGTACTTTAGAAAGCGGGGATGTCTGTCTGACAATTTCAAAATTGTCAATCAATGAGAACAATATTTTAATATAGTTTTTTAAAACTACAGCTTTTTAGTAAATTTGTTGGCTCCATTCATTATTGTTATTATTATTTTTTGCAGACACTGCATTTTTTGTCGCACAACATTCAATTTTTTTAAATAAAATTGAAAAATATATATATTTATCCAACACAAAACTAAAGTAGACTAGTTTTTTTCGTTAATATATTATGCCTCTGAAACCCAAAAAATTGGTGAGATGGAGGGGGGTTATACATTTTTTGAAAGGGGGGATTCGTACCTTCTACCAACTATGGTAATATCTATAAATTCGTGCTTCAAAATATAATGGTACTCAGTCGACATGGTCTGCTGACCAGTGGCCCTATCATACGAATAAAACAAACAAATAGTATATATAGTACACAGTCGGCATGATAAATCCCAGTAACCCTGATGTACTGAACATAAGACAAAAATATTAACTGGCAAGCATAACAAATTGCAATCACAAAATACAACGTACACAAAACAACATGTAACATAGTAAATACTGTAACAATAAACAATCACAAGGTACTATCAATGCAGAGTGTAGCGATCAACCTTATACATCAGTATATATAATACTTGGTAGTATACAATAATATAAATATGTATATAGTGGGCCTGGACCTAAATACCAGTGGCCCATTTTTGTCGTTTCCTCAGTTTAAAAGGACAATATCTCTAAAAGCAGATGTCGAAATTTACAAAACAAACCCTTTTTTAATGCCTCCCATATGTTCAACCTGTTGAAATCTATAATTTTCCCTTACAAAGTATAAAGGTTTTCAAATTCATGTTTGTGTGCAACCATCACTTGAAATGGATTATCTATGGGTAGAGCTCTCAGAAGTACT
>JANTOQ010308023.1:0-12774 GCA_027564595.1 Bythotiara depressa | reverse complement strand
ATAAAGCAAAGAACTTAGATATTCTTACATAAAATATATTATTTCGTTTATGTTTCGAATAGCAGCTTTTTGACGTGCGATAATATTTTTGAACTATGAGAAATTGTTACTTGATCCCCATATTTGGCAGCCATATCTCATTGATGATGCAAATATCGAATGATATAGTGGAAGGAGCTCATTGAAGGGTATGGCGTGTGTTGCTTAAAGGGATTTCTGCATAAAAAATAAGTTAATCTCGTATGAAATCCCTTCAAAAATTATGGAAAACCCTTTTTATTTTATCAAAAAAAATCAAACGTTTCTCAAGATATTGCAATTTGAAGCACTTTAAGAAACCAGATGTTCAAGCCACTTCTCAAAACTTGGAAAATTAAGTTTGGCAATATGTCGACAAATATGCAACCTTAGGAAATAAAATTTGGTATATATAGAGAGAATGACCAGTGATCTTCTGAAGAAAAAAAATCAAAATGGTACATGTCACTAGTTCCAGGCCCTTTTACATTTTGTTGAGCTTAAATATACCATTTTCTCTTTGAACTTTCATTAAAAGGGTTTTGTAGTGACCTTCACCAGAAAGTGCCAAATAGGTTCCACACCCAGATATTTTAAGTTTTCGTAGGGAATTTATTCGTTGAAATTTGCATTCATTTCAAAGGCTAATTTCCATGTAATTGATATTATATAAATTCAATAAATTAGCTAAAAGTTTTCGGAACATGCGAAACTCATAATAAAGCATGCCATTCAAGAGGTTCTCTTCTCTACAAATACCAAAAGACCAACCACCCCAACCACCTTCGCCACAAATGCTAAATTTTCAGTCTCAAAGTGATAACACTAGCCATGTCGGCAAATATTAGAATATGCTGGCATCGTGGCCAATATATGATATTACACTGGAAAAGGTACCTCAACAATATATATATAGGTGAACACAAATCGGCAGGTATCAAGCCAAGAAAAAACAGTAGATCATCAAAAACTGTAAAACATTAATATTTCGTTGAGATTAACCCAACTTTATCAAAACATATAAAATCTCTAAACAAAGAGTAGTTAAAACCGTTGTTATAGTAACAATATTTACAAGGTGATGAATGCATATTAAAAAGGTGTTAAAAAAAGTAATTAAGCTTAAAAAGAAACAGTTACATAACCATAGAATTTATATCATTTAATTATTTTGTTTGTCAGTTCTCCTTGTACGACTCCAATCATGAGACCCATTGAGATCCTTGTGTTGCATAACAAGATGATCCACCAAGAAGAAAAAAGTCCAAATGGTCGTCCCCTAAAACAAACTGTGCCGAATTAGAAACATTCCTTGCATCAGTTGAAAGGGACTTATTTTCTGAAACAATGAGAAAGCAAACAAGGGATAACTTGACACGTGATGAGCGTAAAAACTTAACAGAGTGGAGGAAAAACAACTTGTTTAATAAAGAAAGTGATCTTGTAATGCGGTTACAAGACAAAGGTAATCGGTTTGTCATAGTTGATAAAGACACTGATAAAACGAAAGCACAAGAACAAATAGCCAGGAGTTCTTTCAAAGAATTAGATTATGATCCTACAAATGAATACATTGCTAAAGTAACCAACTGGGCTGATAAATGGTATCACAGAGGAGACATTAATAAGCAATGGAGAGAATTTATAATTAACAACGATGCACAAGCTGGGAAAAACTCTACTCTATATAAAACCCATAAAGATGGCAATCCAGTTCATTTACTTACCACCGGATGCAATACCGCCATTGAGAATCTTTCGTGTTATATTGAGAACATAACGAATAGAATCAAAGACACTGATCATCTTTTGGACATAATTGATAATATCAATGAAAATGGTTTACCGAATGAAGCCATACTTGTTTCGTTCGATATTGTTAATATGTTCCCCAGTATAGACAATATCAAGGGAATGGAAGCTGTCCGTGAAGCATGAATCACGAGAGGTACACAGTCACCCTCTACCGAATGTATTATGGAAGGACTAGAGATTTGTTTATATAATAACAACTCTAAATTTGCAAATACGAACTTGTTACAAACAAACGGAACAGCAACCGCAGCTCCCAATTCTTGTTCGTACTCCGATCTTGCAATTTATCGTTTAGATAATTTAATATTTAGAGCAAGAATTGACATATTTATCGAGCTTTTATTCTTTGGAAGATATCGAGATGACTGTTTTGTATTGTGGAATGGCTCACGAAACTGATTAGAGGAATTTTTTACATTTCTTAACACACTTGATTATGACTTAAAGTTTACCATGGAAGTTGGTGTTAATGAGCTTTGTTTTCTCGATCTAAAGATTAACATTGTTAACAACAAATTGCAAACAACTGTTTATAGGAAACCAACCTTTACCTTCATGCATCATCTTGTCACCAACCCTCCACCGTAGTTGGTATACAGAAAGGTGTGGAATTACGATTACGAAGGATTTGCTCTACTGAGGATGCTTTTCGTGGTATATGGCATACTTAGTAGCTCGTGATCATTCACCACGGAAAGTTAAATCTGCCTTTGATAACGTTGGAAAGATACTTCAAAGGAAGCAAGAAAAAAAGTGGCAAGATCTGGGAATAAAAACCATTGTGTGATATTTACAGCAGAATTTAACCCTAGAGCTCCAAATCTATCTTAAATAATATCTAACCACATGCATTTGTTATGTAAACAGAAAATTGTGGTTTTTATGACTGTACTTGAAATGTCATTGTTTTTCTGGTACTTTTACATTTTTTCATGCATTGACCTATTAAATGCCATACAGACAATAACATAACATAACATTTTCCACACTGGAAAAAAATTACCATTAAAAAAAAATCTCTTATAAATTATTGATGCTTATTTATTTATTTTGCTGCTAACAACATTAATATTTTGTCCCAAATGGCATTTTGCGAGACCTTAAAGAAGTTAATATTCACTTCATGTTGATTTCAAATAGCTAATAATTTCAGTTGTGATCTCCAGATATGGCCGAAAAAAGAAAAAAACTAAATTTCTAAAATTTGTTAAGTTTTTTTGCCTATAAATTGAAGATTGAAATGAAATTCAAAAAATATGAATTTCGCCACAAAAACAGTACAATTCATACTATAATGCTATTCTGGAAAAATAACAAAGAAAAAGTATGAAATTTTGACAAAGTTACAATTTAAATCTATTTTACCTGTTATCTATTATTTATGTTTCATTTACAATTTCTTGGAATTGTAATATTCGCACAAAATATATCCGACCCACTATAAAAACCTTTGAAAAGTCCAATAATAAACATAATTGGGAAATATGTTTGTTTACACATGTGCATGCAATATTCATTGTCAAATTTTTTAATCATATTTACCATTTTTTTGTTCATTGTCATTTTAAATTTAAACATCAATGTAGCCAATGCCAATTGGATAACAATTAATGTATATATATTTAAAGAGTTTCCCCTGATGTATCTTAACAAATAAATGAGTTAAGCTTTGGTTCAGGTTTAATTCAAAAGGATACAAAGCAACATATTAAAATTTATCTTCTTATAGAAAACAAACATAATTAAACGAAGAACTTGGGGTATTATCAGGTTTTACAAAATTTATTCGACCTTCTATTTCCATAATTAACCCCCTGGAAAGATAAAAAACAGTAAAAGAAATCAGTAATGATTTAATTAATTCTGGGGATCAATTAATTAATTAATTAATTCCTATGCATTAAAGGTTAAAATTTATGGACTCAACTGCTTCAGATTGAAGAGTTATATTTAGCTAAATACTGGTGTACCAATTTTCACATTTCGACTTTTGACAAATTTTCGAAAATAATTTTCACATTTTGGACTTTTTTCCCAATCTTACAATTTAAACATGAAGCACTGCATGCTTGAACAACCCACATAACATCCTTTGTTTTGATTTTTAAAGAAAGACTATGGGTCTCCTCTCGAGGTTAGTGCTTGCTCTCACATAAGAATATTGTTTACACTATTTGGCATGTGAGATGTACTGAGGTTGTTATTGTGCCATGTACATAGTTTTGGTAGATCCAATTGGGCCTTAATTTTAAAGGAGAATTAACGTGTGACAATTTTTTTCATTAATTTATTAAAACCAGACACTAACCTAGTCAGAATACTAGAAACGTTATGTTGGAAACATATTATAAGTCATTTTAAGTGGCTTTTAGTTTCTACGGTTTTTTCTGGAGCACATCAATTTGTGATGTCACCAGCAAGATGATACAGTTGGGATTTACATACATTATTGAAACGAACCAGGGTTTATAGAACAGGATATTAAAAATATATGCACTTTTCTGATTCTCTCATCTCACAACACATCTATTTCACTGTTGTGCAGATCGCTATATAAATCTGTTCTATTTGAATAATATATGCTATGTTGTAAAGAATAAAAAGAGAGACAGTTAATAATAACAGAAGAAAGTTAATCAAAAATGAAAGGTTTTTTATTCACATACTGTTGTTTGTGTTTGAAAACAATCATATGGGAGTTGATTATATAACTCAACTGAGTTTCTGATGAAATCAACCATAGGTGGTGCTGACGTCACAAAGTTAAAATACCCTGACATTAAAACACTTATAACTTCGGAATGCCAAAACCATTTAGCATGAAATAAAAAGTATTTATCTTATATTTCAAAGCTATATAATAAACTTAGAATTAATTTTCTTACAAATGTAATCTGACGTGATGTAATTCTTGTTTAAACATCTGTAACTGGAGTGATTGGTAAGTGCATGTCGAAGGTCCCATTCCAGCGAATATTTATCTTTTTATTGTGCAGGTTCAGCTGACCCTCACAACCATAGGTGATGTAAAAATCAAAATTGTTTCTTTTACAAAGCTTTCATGTTTTATATCTCTAAGGTGACATTTTCTGACAGATTTTAAACAGTTTCTGTTACAATAAATTAAACAAAGCTCTTTATGAACATTAAGCTAAAAATATTCAGAATAGTTGTATAATAAACTAAATGGGTCATTAATGTTAAAATGTAATACTATTTAAAAGAATCCCAATAGAAAAAATGTCTAAATGGAGATTACACAGTTAGCATTTAAGTTTTAGTGTTTAACTTTCTCCATTGAGGCATTTTTTCTATTGGGATTATCACAATACTGTAAAACAGGAGCACATTGACAATAAAATGCCAAATAAGTTAAAATAAATTGATAATGCATATTGCATTCACATGTGTAAATGTATTTCCCAGTTTTGTTTATTAATTTTCCTAAGCTGGTGTGATTGGCATGCCTTGTAAGCGAAACAGCCAATGCTAGCTATGTAATGCTTCTATAAGTATCATTGCCAAGAAATGAAAAAAAAACTCAACTGGACTTACATAAAATGTGTACAGCAGATTAATATAGTTATACCCTGGAATATATATTATGTACGCTTTTACAAGCTATCAAAAATATTTAAAAATCAAATCAACAACTTCTAAACTCTCCCTAGTCTTGAACAAACAAATCCTCCATCAACGACTGGAAAATGTTGAATAAATTTTCAAAGTTCTTGGAAGAGTAACACAGTACACTAGCTGTGATTTTGTCTAATTGGAGTAATAAACTTTCAATTCTTTCAAAATTTCAGCAGAGTAGTTGGTGTTATGTGAAAACTGTGCTAATATATTTCAAGATAATTCCTAGAGAACTAGGTAACATCATGAATGACAATGGTACCATAAAGAATACGGAGATTAGTAAAAACTAAAAGTGGAGAACATTGACACACAGCTTACAAAAAGAAAGGCAGATTTAAACACTCCCAACTAGTGCATATGGCGAACAATACATCTTTTCAATTATTTCTATTTAATGTGTAAACAGCATCAGGTCAAAAAACAATTTGTAAGAAAACTTTATGATACCTATTTAAAAACATTTCTTTTCTGCAACATTAATTTGAAAATCAGTACAAATATTAATAAAAAAGGTAGTAATAAAACATAATAAACTTACATATTTTGAATATATTCTGACTTGTCTTGACTTTTTTCCAGGCTTTTGATATTCATACCAGAAACACATGGCTTCAGTGTCAGCATCCCAACTCTTTATCTCATCCCAGTCGAATGTATGTCCTTGCTCCTAAAAAAAGATTATTATTAAAAAATTTAAACAGTCTGATTTTTTTTAAATGTTGTAACATGTATCATAATTTAAAAAGGTTTTGTTACAATAAAAAATTGAATTATATTATATTATGTTATATTATTTATATTTTTTGTTACCTTTGTTAAAGATATATTATTATATACTTTTTGTTATCTTTGTTAACCCAATTAGTACTTTCATTGTCTTACTATTGTCATCCTATTGTCTTAATTGTTTGAATCTGGATGACATAAGTATCATTTTTGAAATCAGCACAAAATTTCCAACAAGATGATACATAATGACATACTTAATTTTTTATTTTTTTTTGCAACATTTTGATGGTACAACCTGTTAATAAATAGACCAGACCAACCATGGCAAACAGAAACAAATATTTTCAAAAATAAACAACATGATTGTATTACCTATAAGATTGTAGGAAAACTTACATAATTTCGGCTTAAATGATCAAGCAGTTTCGGAATGCTTTGTTTTAATTAAAACAGTCTGATTTTTTTTAAATGTTGCAACATGTTTCATAATTTAAAAAGTTTTTGTTACAATAAATTAAATTTAGCTTACCTTCAATGTGACAGCTCTTTTAGGGTCCTGACAATTATAATTTAATTAACTTTGATGATTTAATGAGCTCACAATTACTTCCTTTATTTTAATTAGCTTTTTAAGTAATTATGATCACCAAAAATATTTCAGTATATACTTTTGCAGGAAAAAACTTTCAAGGTCCGAAAAATAGCACAAAATTTTGGAATTAACTTTCATGATTGGTGATTTTTAGAAAATTTGCGGGAATAAAGCGTACTGCTTTTTTGATTTTTCACGGGAATAAACTTTTACGGATTTGATCATGTATTTTTATTGTTATCATCATATTGTGTAGTAATTTCAGTGAAGATATTACTGTTATAACAAAAACAGTATTTTTCATGCCAAATTATTCCCAGGTTGGTTTAACACTGCAATAGTGCTGGCAATTTCAAAGAGCAAAACCTTTACGGTTAAAAGTTTTTTTTCGTGGGAATTAACTTTTGTGGATTGCAGCTTTTTAGATATTTTGCGGGAATAAACTTTCATGGAAAAAAACGTTAATAAAAGTATCAATAATTTTTGTGGACTGACAGTGTCAGTGCCATATCCAGAGTTTTTTTGGGGACACCATTTTTAGTCTAATTTGCTTTAGTTTGGGCACCTCAAAACACTATCATCCCTATGCCCTACCAAAGTAGCAGAAATAGATGAATTAATTAAAGAGAAATAATTTCCACCAGTAAAAGTATTAGAAAACACTGTCTCCCCACTCATTCTTTGGTCAAACAGTGTATATTAAGCAATTATTAGGGTGTCCAAATTCATATACAGGTGTCAAAATCCTTCTGGATTTGCCTACGAGTGTACAGAACATTAGACTGGGAAAACAAGAAGTATGAAACAGCTTCTGGTGATCAAATTACTGTACTTACACTGTTTATGATCAAAATCATATAAGAGATTAACTTGAAGCAAGCAACTCGTCTTCTTCTTATGTCTTACTACTAGTGGAGATCTCGAGAAACACCATTGACTAACGCAGTATACATTTAAAATGCATTAAAATCTACGGTATGTGATGTGATTCTTTTCAATAATGTGTCAATGTGTCTATTGTTCTTTCTGTTGTCCATTTAACATGCGTTTATAAACATTATTTGCAAAAGTCACACTGGGGACTTTCAACAAGGAAAGCTCTCTGGAGCCACTACATAAATGATGGACTTGATGCCCTTTCTAACAAGAACTGAAGAGAGACAATAATCATTAAAATAATCCCAGAAATAATAAATCAGTAAATAAAAAAGAGAATAAATAAAAAATAAATAAATAATTATAAAGTAGAAATTTCGATTGTTTGTTGAAAGAGTCAAAAAATGCAGTATAAAGTTCTAATGTAGTGTATACAGTAACAACAACTTTATGTGTTTACAAGCAGTTTAAAATTTTAATAACAACATGGCTTAAACTTACTTGTCACATCCAAAGTAAAGCAAATAATAGGCGCATGCAATCAAATCTGTTATAAAAATATCACCACTTCTATTACAAAGAAAACTCTCCCTAAAAGTCACTTTTCATAGTCCCTCGAAAATTGTGCAATATATACAGGGGTTGACAGTATCAACAATCACTTTCAGCATTTGAATCCTGAATCCAGCTGCACTGGCTCACTTTCTATATATTAATCATCAACAGGTTGTATTTGAAGTTTCTTTTTTGTTCACTGATAATCTCTTAACTTATTAATTTAAATTATTTACTTACAAAAATAATAAATAAATAAATAAACGCTTGTTTATATTAAATTTTTTTAAATTTAATAATTTACTTAATTATCTGCAGTTTTTTTCTTTCTAGGGGGCTAATTATTGGAAATATTCCTTTTATAACTCATTGAAGAGATCTTTTCTAGGTGTGTTGAACTTTGGCACATGCAAGAAGCCATTATTATTGTGACACAAACGTGAAGAATGAGTCTGGTCAGAGAATGTACTATATGTAATTATGTTAATTATATATAATATATGTAATTCATACAACACATTGTATTAGTTTATTAAATTGTAAATATTTTTTTAATGTGAAAAATAATTTACTACTACTAAGTGGGTTCTTATCCTTTGTCTATAAAGTGGTTAAGCCTGCCAACAGTTTTCTTCATTGTTATAAGCCTAAACCACCATTGTGACCCAAATTGCACAAACCCATTTAGATATCCAACAGGTGGTGGGAATTTTTACCATCATGGAAAGGGGTTGCCTTTTTCCATCACAAGGCAATTTCATCAGAAACATCGGATTTATATACAGGTGCTACCAGACTGGGTTTTGAGGCCTTCATGGGGCTCACTGGCATTACAACTTATACCATCAATCATCCTTATTTACATGGTAACATGGGTAGACAGAAAAATTAGTTCCACATAGATAACAAAATAATTATCCGTAATTTGGTTGTTTGACTCCTGCAAGAAACATCTTATGGCTGGTCCAAAATTTATGTCTGCATCTCAACATATTATTAATGTCATGCCAGGTCACCCTGATTATTTGACTGGTTACCTACATCATTTGCAGGTACAGGAATTTCTAATGTTACACCCAAAACAGGACCAAATTTTGACACCAATTTCAAATGATGGGTGGGTTATCTAAGATGTTACAGCATGTGGCTTTGTTTCTTTCATCAGATGGCATAATACTCCACAGCTGTCTTATCGTGCCAATGTATATGTATATATATGTAGTGGCTATGTCTCCACTCAAACAATCTGTTGTACAAATTTATGAGGCATGACAGTTTGGATGGTAAACATTTTATGGACATTGTTGTGGTTAATGTACTGGTGTATGGTATGGATATGTTCCACTGTGAGTGGAGGTATATAAGTTAATAAGAAGAATGGCTGTCTAAAGTAGTACTATTATTAATACCTATACCTATATAAACATATTACCTAAGTATATAAATTATAAAAAACACAAGATTTAAAACAATAATTTTGTGTCCTTTCAACATTTTCTCAAGTTAACATAAATATCACCTATATCAGGCCATATTAAACATGTTTAAAATACATATCTTTAAAAAGCAACTAATATAATACGTCATTAATAAAAAAAAACCTACAAGTTAGGGGTACAAGAAGGAAAGCTTGTATAGTAATGGAGATTAATTCAGGATGATATTACGTGATAATAGGTTTTAAGAAATTATGTAGTTTCTCTTTATATAATTATAAGGAATTCAGATGTAGCAGCATGTATCTGTAATCTAGCTACTTCGAACGTAAATTTTTGAATGGTCGTGGTTCGATGCCACCTGTGGATGACAGTTTCACTTCGGAGTTGTCTCGTTGAGTAGAGATTCCTGCTTGACTTGCAGATTCAATTAGAAACTTCCGTAGCTCAAATGTGAGCTTTAATTACAAGCAGGACATCGATCAAAGGACCCTCATTGATAACAGTACTTTAAGTACTGAAGAGGGTATCCTGAGTAAACATTCACAAATAAACAACCAAACAAATAAGTAAATAAAAAATAAAAAATAAAAATAAAAATAAACAAACAAATAAACAAGAGTCTTACCTCAAGAATACCTTCTGATGTGCATGCAGTTAATAGTAACTGTGTTAGACTGATGCCTAGTATCACATGACCTTCTTTCCTTGCATCACACTGACAGTGAGGGAATGATACTTGCCCATAACCATCTAGTATTCGAGCAAGATCTAAAAACTAAAATACAAAGAAAGCGTGTCCAATTTAACCTTTTAATGCATCAGCATACATACCTCCTGGTTATATTAAACTTCCAATTGGAAACCTTTATAATTCCATGAGGAACCAGGGGATCTTTATCAGCTTTTATCAAATTTATTTTACATAATATTCCCAATAATGAATAACCCCACCCCTGGAAAAAGCAAAATAGCAAAGAAATGACCAACATTTTGATTCCTTTCTGGGGGACGCTATTCATTAAAGGGTTAAGTGAGTATTTTATTGTTGTAAAGGAAACCAGTTTTCAAATCAGTTTGTTTATTAAAATGCACTATCTAAAGCTTAATTTCCACTTGCTACTTTTATAGTGATTGTCCCAGTTCTTTACTCTTTGCATAATATTGATTGCATGAACTTGAAATTAGATTGAACAAATCCTACTTTTGTGGGCCAATTTTTTCTGCTTAGCCAATCAGAAGAAAGAAAACAATGCCACACAACAAATTGTGCATGATAAAACAAGCAAGTGGAAATTAAGCTTAACTGACATTTCAGTTAGAATTCTTACACAAAAAACATAACATTTGGCAAAAAAAACCAACAGAGTGTATTCAAAAAACACATTTTATAGGTACCTAACATGTTCCAAGAAAATAATTGAAGTTTGTTGAATACGAGCTTACATAATTATATAAACGTAATTACTAGTAAATAGTAATAGTTATTTAGATGTTTAGACAAAGAATGGTTAAGATTTTTAGCATTGTCCCTACAAACATTTCTGGAAAAGAATGCTCTATTTTCTAAACATTTTAAAGGGTCATAAAGATAAAGGGATAGTGAGCTAATAATAAGTTCCATTTCATGTCATCCTTGTTCTTGTATTGTAGATGGTTTATCCAATGACTTGCAACAAATGTAGAGGTGGAATTGTATCTATAATGGTATCATGGAAACAACACTCAAAAAAGAAGGTGGCCTAGTGGAGCTGTCAACATTACTGTCAGGAGTTGATTTTAACCAAAACCTTTAGAATTATGGTATGTTTAAGGGCAATATCTTAGGTTCTGCACCCCCACTAAGTGCATTTTTTACAGCTTGTAGCTACTCTCCTTTGATTCCCAAATTTAATTCCATTTATCAACACCTGACTGTGCTGAAATCCCAATGATAATTATATTTTTAATTGTTACCTGTAATTTATTATTAGCTGCCTTCAGTTCTTTCACCTCCTGGATTTTATCACCTGGTTTAATTCTCCCTAGCCGCACATCTTCAATAGCTTGCCCATATAATAAATTAATAGCTACTTGGTCATCATTCATTTCAACTTCCTGAAAAAACAACAAACAACAAGAATATATATTTCCAATAAACATTTCTTTTCAATTCATTAAATCATGGAAACACTTCCGTTAGTTCTTTAACAGTTCCTATAAAATTATTGCTATTAATTTTATTTTACAAATAGTGTATATTATTATGCTAGTTCATATTATTTATTGACACAAGTTGACACAAGTTGACACAAGTACTTTCCATTATAAGTGTGTCAGATACTGGTCTTTTTTGTCCGTTTGTTTTTTCTTTTGTTTATACCGATTTTTCATGAACAAATTCAAACACCTTTGGAAATTATTTGAGAACATGTTTTTTTTATTTATTTATTTATTTATTTATTTATTTATTTATTCATTAAATTAATGAACTGAATGTTTTGTTTTTACTTATGAGGATGTCGGTCATAATCAGAAAAAGAACTTTATTTTCTTTGATTGAACTTCAATAGGGGAATACAGGTATAGAGAACTAAAGTAAAAACTTTTTCAGTTTACTAACAACTTAAGATTTAAGGCGTAGGGTCTTATGCGCCTTATAATTACAGTATGTACAATTTCATTGTTTATCATAAGAAAACATTGCTATGTGTTCCTACCAAGTTTCCATTTAAAAACTACACCTATTCTTGTTTGAGGAAAAGTTGCAAAACATGAGTGGAGTCTACAATCCCGTAAGTGCCAATAATTTTGTCCAAGGTTAAAGACAAAATAATATAACTGTTTATCAGAGCTGTTCTGATTGACAAGTCTTTGCATGTAGTGCGTAATATACGACATGCACTCATCCACACACACACACACAAAATGATTTGTGTGTGCAATTGATAGCAAAAGAAAAACGGGAATTTTTAACATAAACCGTTTGAAAGCAGTTTTGTGTGATTTACACTTATTAAAGGAAAGGCCTTCATGAATATGAGCATGAACACTATGGTTACATAATCAAAGAAACTATTCACTCAGAGAGTCATGAAAACCATATTAATAGTATCTCATATAACGTGCTATATA
>JANTOQ010307912.1:368-12776 GCA_027564595.1 Bythotiara depressa | reverse complement strand
TTAGATAGCTGGTGAGTCTTGTTTAAATAATTGTTAAGTAATCAATACAGCAAATATTTATTTATTGTTTGCAGTAAAAGAGTATTAAAATTTTAGTTCTACCTGCATTTTTAAGAATGTTCTTAAACATATACTGGTTGTCTAGACACTGTTCAACACTTCCTGTGAGCCAGAAGGGCATAATAAATACAAAGCCAATGAACTTCTTTAGAGGCCATAAAATATCCTGATATATTTTTAATTAATCATAGTAGTGACCTTAAAAGTCACTTACGTGTAAAGGTTTTCAATGCTGGAAAATTGTAATAGGGCCATAAAAACTCACTCACGGTAGGGTTTTAATGCTACAAAATCATAGTATTGGCCATAAAATCTCATGATAGGTTTCTAAAGCTAGAAAAGTGTGGTAGCAAACCCAAAAGTCACTTGTGTAAAGGATTTTAGTGGTAGAAAATCATAGTAGCGGCTGTAAAAACTCACTCACAGTAGATTTTTAACACTAGAAAATCGTAATAGGCCATAAAAATCCATTCATGATAGGTTTTAAATGGTAGAAAATTGTAGTATCGGACGTAAAAACACACTCGCAGTAGGTTTTAATTCTAGAAAATCATAGTGGAGGCAATAAAATTTCACTTGCGATAGGTTTTAAACGGTAGAAGATTGTAGTATCAGTCATAAATACTCACTCACGATAGGTTTCTAAGGCCATGTTTATATGAGACTTGAAGTGAACTCAAACTGGCATGAGATGTCACATATTCAATTAGGTTTACTGTTTGCTCTTTATATGCCTTAGGTGAAGTGAAGTTTACTTCATCTGTTATTTCACTTCAGTCAAATGGACTGAAGTGAAATCTGAAACTGGTTTGAAATTTTCATGTAAACATCAATCCCGAAGTGAATTATGAAGACTCTGACCATGATTGTTGACTTCGGGAGTAAGTGACCTGTAGCTTTAGCTAAATTTTAATGAATGAATTCTTGTTTACAAAATTCACTTCGGGTGGAGGAAAAAAGTTCACTTCAGTTTGATTTCACTTCACCTTTGACTTCCATATAAACGTGGCCTAATGCTAGAAAAGTGTGGTAGCAAATGTAAAAGTCACTCGTGTAAAGGGTTTTAACAGTAGAAAATCATAGCAGTGGCTGTAAAAACTCACTCACGGTAGGTTTTTAACTCTAGAAAATCATAATTGGGCCATACAAATCCATTCACAATAGATTTTAAATGGTAGAACATTGTAGCACTGGCTGTAAAAACTCACTCACAGAAGTGTTTAACTCTATAAAATCGTAATAGGGCCATAAAAATCCATTCATGATAGATTTTAAACAGTAGAAAATGGTAGTATCGTCTGTAAAACCTCACGATAGATTCAAGTGCTAGAAAAGTGTGGTAGCAAACATAAAAGTCACTTGTGTGAAGGTTTTTAATGGTAGAAAATCATAGTAGCAGCTGTAAAAACTTACTCACAGTAGGTTTTTAACTCTAGAAAACCATAGCGGTGTTTAAATCTCACTCAAGATCGACCTGGGGTGTGATGACATGCGGTCTTCCAGTTTTTATGTTTACATATCATACCATCGTAATAATGTATTTAATATTAATATTGTTGCAGGGCTTTATTTCATAGGAACAATTAGCAATTAGAATCTGATGCAAGTGAACAGTAAAATGAAACGGAACCATCAAGTTTGTGTCATTTCTCTCCCTTCCCTTGTGCGTTTGTTTATTTGGCTTACGACTAATAGATATATTAGAACTTCATCGTACTTCTCAAACTGATTTTCACTCCATCACATAGCTCAGGGGCTTGTATTTGCGAATTTCATGGAATGAGTAAGGAGGTTATGAAGTTAAAACTTTGAGGAATGTATTCTGTAAAATAGCCGAAGTGATATAGATGGCTGGACATCCATCGTTCACGTTCGGCAGAGAAAACTAAAGTTGAGCTCGTTTTCAGCTAACATAAGTGTATGATTGTTACATTCTGGTGCATTTTATATTTGTATTAAGTTTATATAACTGTGATTGTGATGAGAACTAGAACTTGAGAGAAAACATACTCCAAAGAACATTATTAGACGTGCAATCATTTACAAGCCTAAAGCTGGATTTCCACTTGCTGAAATGTTTCCATGGACGGAAAGTTTTCCAAGTTTGGCATTTTCTCTATTAGGAAAATTTGTCTCAACCAATTTCAATCGTTTAATATATATTTTCGTGGAAAATTTTCAGTAAGTGGACATCCGGCTTAAACCAATCATGACATGTGTGGGCATGGAGGGCCAATATCAAACTGATATCAATACTGATACCATTTACAGCCGCAGTTTCTTTTGTTTCATGAAAAATGGAATCCCAAATATAAAAGGAAGATTAATATTTCCCTTACAAAATTGAAACAAGAAGCTTATTTATAGTAGTCACGTTATCTCCTTCGCAAACTTACTACGTCTCAAACAACTTGTGAAAGGTTAACCAAGATTTTTACCTATATGGAAAGTGTAAATTTAATTTAGCTTCTTTTGCTTAAAATTTACATAAACTGGGGGAAGGCAAAGTAAATGAATATGTTTTAATGTCGGTTTGACAGAATTATATTAAGTTTTTCTTTTTGATTTGACGTAGCCTTAAAAACCAATGTTTTAGATATCAATATAATAATGATTCCATTAATCACCATGGAACGCAGTACACCCCTTCAGGTTAAGTGTAAATCAGCAAACTAGTTGATTCCTCCATTAAGTGTTTAAAATGGCTGCAAAGAGAAATATCAAACATACATAAGATTACAGAAGATTGCAGTGCAGTGATGCTCTGTAGGGAGATTAGAAGTGTGTCGAAACTCTTATACTGGCTAGAATAAAAACAAGAAAATATATAAATAGGTAAACTCTCTGTAAACGTTGACGGATTAATGCTAGACCACCTTTATTTTATGTTAAGAGACTTTTGCACCAAACCTTTTTGTAAGACACTCAAAAAATAATAAAAATAATTTTGCAGCCACCAATCTGGATTTTTTTTGACACCCAATTTTACGTTCCATTAATAAGCCACAATTCTTGAGCTTTATTTCATGAACTTGTATTCGACATAATTCTTTCATTCTGTGTCTTTCTCTAAAAATCCCAGATGGACAAGGTAGAATTTTTTTTTTGCTTCTTTCACGTGCAAAATTTGATTGATGTGACTAGAAATGAAAAGATGTAATACCTGGTTTCTATATTACACACAATACTATCATAAGAGCATGAGAGGTTTTGTGCTAATTATATAGTAGTAAGCATGTGGTAGATGAGAACCATGTAGAACACGAGTGAGTTGTTCTTTCATATTCAGGTTAGATAAATCTTCTTTTCTAAGAAATTTAAAATAACTGACAGGTATTTAAGCACAAGACAGCTGGAACTATTTTAGTATTAAATGAATGAACTTTTATTTTCATTGGCTTTGTCCTGAGTTCTCATTATGTTTTGTTTGTAGTACTTAAAATTACTGTGAAACTGTGCTTTATAAAATGTAAGGAATATTCAGAATTTTAAATCACTGTAAAACCAGTGGTTGAAACAAGCATTTTATGTTAGTCGGATATAAACTCGGTAGGAGCTTCACAAGCAGCTGTGGTTTAGTAAGAAATGTTCCTTCATGGCATGTAAAACCACAGTAAAATCATGTTTTAACGTAAGAAATCTTCCTTCCAGTTATTTAAAATCACAATAAAATAGTTTTGCAACATAAGAAGTCTTCATTCTGGTTATGTAAAATCCCAGTAAAACAGTTTTTTAACATAAGAAATCTTCGTTCATAGCACATAAAATTGATGTAAAACCATGTTATAACATAAGAAATTTTCGTTCCGGTTATGCAAAATCATGATAAAACAGTTTTTTAACGTAAGAAATCTTCGTTCTGGTTATGTAAAATCGCAATAAAACAGTTTTTTAAAGTCAAGAAATCTTCGTTCGTAGAACATAAAATCATTTTAAAACCACGTTTTAACATAAGAAATCTTCATTACTGTTACGTAAAATTGTTTTTAAAACCACATTTTTAACGTAAGAAATCTTCATTCATTACACATAAAATGGTGGTAAAACAGAAGATAAGAAATCTTCATTCATGGAACGTAAAATTGCAGTAAAGCAGAACGTAAAAAATCTTCATTCATCGCACATAAAATCACGGTAAAACAGTTTTTAAGCGTAAGAAATCTTCGTTCCTGGCACGTAAAATCACTGTAAAGCCATATTATAAGGTAAGAAATCTTCCTTCATGGCATGTAAAATCACAGGGGAAAAGTTTTTAAATGTAAGAGATCTTCATTTGTAGCACGTAAAATTGTTTTAAAACCATGTTTTAATGTAAGAAATCTTCATTCGTAACACGTAAAATTGTTATAAAAGCATGTTTTAAGGTAAGAAACCTTCCTTTATGGCACATAAAATTATGGTAAAACCATCAAACTAAAACATTCACTGATGAAACAACTGAAGTTATTAGGTCAGTTTTATTTCAAGGCCGGAACATATTCAATTATACTACGAATTCGTGCAGTGAAGTGACTGAAATCTGACACTATAATATGAGCAATTAAAAATATATTAAAAACATATTGACATTTTCATAATAAGAAATGATAGGAATATAAATATCGTACATTGCAATTATATGAATTTTTTTTTTTAAAAGACAAAGTACGATTTCTACTTTAAAAAAATACGATTTTCAATCGTATAATAAATACACATAGAAATACGATTTTTCTTGTATAAATACAAAAATATCTATTGTGTAGAAACAATGATAAATATCATGCAGTCAGAAATACGATCCTATTTCATATTTCATATTTGTATTTCCTTTGCTTAAGATATGAAATATGAAATGCCAGTTTTTACTTTTTCCCAGAGAGCATCACATATCCTCGGGTGCTTGCAGTAAAAGTGATTAGGCTGTAGTTACTCAATACCTTGTTCGTCATGAAGATTTAATTTATAGAGATTTCATGTACCGAGAACAAAGATTTCTTTTTTCTAAGACTGTGTTACAGAGATATCACATAACAGAAATTAAAATTCCCTTCAACAAGCCACTGTTTTGCAGTGATTTCACATACTGTGTATGAAGATTTTCTTCATTAGAACTCCATTTTACCTCGTTTTTACATACTGCAAACAAAAATTTCCTTCATCAAAAAACACTGTCTTGCACTGATTTAACGTATTGCAAACAAAGAAAAATAATTGATAATTAGCGATGTTAATCAATGTAATGAATCTTTAAGCTGATCTGATATAAATAAACAGCTTCAGTTAACATCGGTAAAACTAATGAACAATTGGAGAATATTAAATGATAATTATTTAATAAGAGTAGCGTTTCTTGTAATTAAAATTATTTAAATGTTTTAACATAAGAAATCTTCTTTAATGTCATGAAAATCATGGTAAAAGTTTTTCAACATAAGAAATCTTTGTTTGTAGAACGTAAAATTGCTGAAAACCATATTTTAATGTAAGAAATCTTTGTCTGTGTCACGTAAATTAGCTGTAAAACCATGTTTTTAAATGATTTAATATTCCTTTGTGTCACTATGATTTTCTTACTTTAGAAAGCTATTGTGTGTGTGTTAACAGCAATATTTGTTAACTTTAAAAATAATATTGTTGAAGACTTACCCATGTCGAGGCTGTGTAAATCCAGCCAAATTACCATATAACATGTTTTAAAATCCTGCAATTCTTCAATGGAAAAATTCTAGAAAGAAAGATATTGAAAAATAAACGGTTTTTCCTTTATCGTTTACTTCTGGCTCGTAGGGGAACTGCTTGGTGTCTAGACAACCTGTTTATTTGTATAAGAATGTTGGTCATATAATTTTATAATACACAAGCTGGTGTTTCTTTCTTTATAAATGAGATTGTTTCACTGAAGAAGTAAAGAAAATGTGGTTTTTATTATTTCAACGCTAGTAACATTTATTCTTTCTTCTAACTTTATTCCTTGCCTCTTTTTAAATTGCCACAACTAAGGGAATACGGCTCTTGTATTATATAAATATCTATTCTGGAGGCATACGATATGCCTTCCTGTACCCATGCGATCCATCACACATGATAAATGAACATGGCATGTGCCAGGGTGTGCGAGAGCAATCATATGCCATTCATGGCCAAGACTGAACATTATAAAATGCAAACTTGAAAATACAAGAGTTTGGACAAATATAGCTACTTGATTGATTTTCAATCAGTGAGTTGCATCTATGTCCAGTTGTTGATGAGATAGATATATCAACAAAACATCTTTTGAGCAACTAAAAAACGTGAGTCCTGTTTTGTTATTTTTTCTATAGTTACGTTAATCATAGGTTATTAATTATAAAATTTTATTTAGAGGTGCTGATGTCAATGTGAGAGATAACTACCAGTTATCACCATTAATGCTTGCATCAAACAGCTCAGGAAACCCCAAAACACTACAAATTCTCATAGACAATGGTGCAAGCGTTGTTTTCCGTGACAAGGAAGATTGCACTGCTTTGCATAATGCTGTTTCTGACAATAACATCAAAGGAATCAAGGTGGGTTTTGGTGATAAAACTAATTAATATTTTGAAAGGTAAATTCTTATGCATCTGTTCTGATGAAACATTCTCACAAATTTGAATTATTTTTCAAATTTCTCCAAAATAGAAAATTTAAAATGGGCCAATTTTTTTGGTTGATATTTCAGTGCCTCTAATATTTTGAATACGGTGTGAGATTTGATTAACAGAGGAGCATTAAATTCTTACTTATGGTTGCTGCGGGGGAGTTTTGATGAACATGTAATTTTTATTGTTAATAAAATTTTTGCAAGATATTTTTATGTAAATATTTATATATAGCAGGCTTAGATGTGTGGCTATTAACAAAATATTTTTTATCCTATTTGGAATTTAAGTTATTTGGTAGCAGTTAGCAAAGAAAACAGAAAACAGTCCAGTCCATTTTTCTTTATAATGCTCTTTTGCCAAAATAGTTTTTTATATCAAAATAAAATTATACCACTGTAATTGCATTGAGCATGTTTACAAAACTGTGCCGCCGCAATTGATCTAGTTTTATCATGTTCAAAAGTTATCAGTGAATAAAATTACGTATTATAAAAATCCACTTAACAATACTTGTTGCTTTTGTTGCTTTTGAAAGCAGAATATCTATTGATTTACTTTGTTTTACACATAATAGCAGCATGGTTTTAAGGTGATTCATTTTTCTTCTTCTTAAAAATATTTTGCCATAAATCCGACATCAAGTTTTGACAAAGGAACAAAAAACATAAGTAGGAGTACAAAATTTACCTTTGAAAAATTGCTTTTGAGTTATTGCACTTCAAATAATTTCTTTTGTAAACTTATTCCTTTTTCAATTTGAATAAACTGTGTACGTGCTCAATGATTATTGTATTCATACATGATTATGAAGGCTTTTCATATCATGTATGCAACAATCCTATTAATATTTTTTCCTATTCAGTTTGTTCTTAGAAGTGTTTACAAAATATATTTCAAAACAAATTTTAAACAAATCATGGAGAAATAGGGATTTGTGGGATTTTCCTTAACTTCTACTTTGAAAAATAATAAAATAAAAGTCTTATTAAATAGAGAAAACTTTTTTTGTTTATATAAAGGTTTTTGAAAAAGTTAGTTTTTTTACCAAAACCCCCATGCAGTATCCTTAAATGGTCAAATCAGTCTCTTTTATGGCAATAAAGTTGATTATGAAACTTATGAAAGCCCCTGTATTTGCTCACAAACAATGGAGATATTTAGTTTACAATACATGCTTTGGAAAGTACAATCTTTCACTTTTATCCACTGAAGTCCACTATTCATTTTACATATGTCAATAAAGATACTGAAATCAATGCTTATGGGCTAAATTAAGCTTGAATATGTATGTATAATGTAAGTACCCAACCAGTAATAACATTCTTATTTTGCAGACATTACTGGAATCTAAAAATATACAAGATCTCATGAACCTGAAGGATAAAAATGGTAACACAAGCTTACATATGGCATGTGCCGAGGGATATGAGGAAATAGCAATTATGTTAATGGCAGCCAATGCTGATGTTCAAAGCCGAAATAATGAGGAAAAAACACCATTGCATCTGGCTGCATTGTTTGGCCAAGAAGAGTGAGTTTTTTTCCTTAAATATTAATTTACTATATTATTAGTAATTATTATCACAAAAATGTTTTTGCCATTGTTTACATACAAATTTCAGAGTTGTTGACAACATACTGGACATAAATGCTTCCACAATAAATGATTTTGATCGAGAAGGAAATGCTTCCCTACACCTTGCTGCACAAAATGGTCATATTGATGTCTTAAAGTATCTTCTTAAACGGGGAGCTGCTGTGAATGATAAAAACACCAAGTCTATGACTGCTCTTGACTGTGCAGCAACACATGGACGGACAGATGCAGTTGATGCTCTTATATGGGGAGGTATACACTTTTACTTACAATTTATGGCCTTTCATTTTTACTCTATATGTAAGTTTATCACATTAATTTTAACAAAATGTAACAATCCATGTAAGATGAGGAAAACTCTCAAATCAAAACTTGGGTAAACTTAGTCTGTTAGTCAAGTATCTTTTGTTGGCATTCAATTTCATGAGCACAGTAAAAAAAGCAGTGGTTTCCTATGACTAGATCAATCCATTTAATGGAGGCTGTTAGGAGAGGCTGCCAAACTGCCTCTAAATTATAGGAAGGCAGAAACATGGAGAATGGATGTTAAATGTCCAACAGGTTTAAAGTGTCAAATAAAATTACTAAATGGCTGAACAAACAAGCTCCATCTTGATAAAGATTGATGAATACATCAGACAAGCTGGTTAGGAAGTCATCTATATGTAAAGGTCACATTTCATTCTGTAGGCCTCGCATTTAATTTTCAATAGAAAACATTTTACAATTACATCCATTATTTTGCTTGTCAAGTGATGTGATCATGATTCTTCAACATTTGCTGGATAAATTAATTGTGCAATATTGGAAACTGTATGTATCTTTGCTACATCTTCAGGTGCCTCTGTTCAACCTGCCTCTGAATTGCGTCTTGGGCCACTACATCGTAGTAGCATGGAAGGACATGTAGAATCTACCAAGTTGTTGTTAAAATATTGTGACATTGGACTTACCGATGCAAATGGCAGAAATGCACTTGATTTATGCATTGACAATAACCACAAGTAAGATATATTACTAAAAATGTCCTTTCTTTTAATTTGTGTGATTGTCTGTTCACTTGGGTGATTATTTCATTTTTTATTTGCTGAATGTTGTATTTAAGACTGGGTGAAAACTACAATATGCTGGTTGCAAATTGCATGGAAATAGACAGGTAGTGAAACATTTTCACTTCCCTTTATGACTTAGAACATATGTACTGAAATTATTATGGTTATTTAAACAAGAAGAGGTGCTGAAATGCACAGGTCAATGAAGTATCCTGGAGTTTTCTCTACCCTCATTCTCATTTTCTAGAATCCTAAAGGGAAATGGAATAAGTTTGAATTGGACCTAAAACCTAGAATCCATATATTCCACACATTACATTGTCTATTGATGTAAAAGAGATCTGGATGTAAACAATCCCAGTTCACCTTAAGATTTTACTGCCACCCTATTCATTCTGCATAGATGGCCAAGGAGGGATGTCTCTCCTCCTTTGTGAATGCCCAGAAATGCACAGGTCAAAGTAAAGTAAGGTTTTTTATGTAAAGAAAATTACACAATCCTACCAGGTTTCCAGGGAATAATACAGAAAGAAACTCAGCAATGGTACACTACATTACTGTTTACTGTGTAATTGGTATATTGTCACACATAGACCCCACCCTGGTTGGGATGAATGACCTGTAAAATGTTTAGCTTTTAGTGTGCTCTAGATTCTTAGATAGCACACTTCCCACAACGAAATCCTAAGAGAATAATCCTTCATCACAGAAACACAATAAATTCTTTAAATTGCAAGTAAAATTCTACAAGTCTGGAGGCTTTGTTTACCTGTTGTCGTTGCCACTTCCATTTTGTTTTTGTGTTTTGATAAATATTGATTGAAATAATTCCATACCAATCTAAACTGAAAACAAAATTAAATACTGCATTGTTTGATTGTATCTGTTTAAATAAATATTACCTAAATAAGTGTTTTCATTGTTTATTAAATTTTGAACTTTGATTGGTATCATTTATTGGAGGCAATATGTCAGACTTACTGCACATGTCTATCTTACAGATTTGATATGATTTCTGCCCTATTCAAGCTAACTCATGAAATTTTGTTGAAGCAGGGATTGTAGGAGCCATGACCGTTACATCAGTTTCAAAGAAATCAGTTATTGGTTGACCATGATGACTCCTTAATATTTTAAAATGCTTTAAGGCCACTGTTAATTAATTGTTGGTTCAGTGTCATTCCAGTTATAAAAAATATAATGTGGAATGCAGACATTATTAATTATTAATTATTTTTAGAAAAGGATGGTTTCTATTAGCAAACTGTTTTCTACAACAGGGGCATACAGAGTTTCCCCAGAAATTGTAAGCCATGTAGCGGCATGCAATCCATGTAGTGAGTTGCCTTTTCAGCTATGGCATTTTATGTTAGTTAGAATTTAGGAGTTTTACAAGCAGCTGGGGTGTAAGAAACATTCCTTCTTGGCACATAAAATTGTGGTAAAAGCATGTTTTAACATAAGGAATCTTCCTTCACAGGCTTTCAAATCCAACGCGAGTCTGCGAGTCTGATTCGCGGGAGGACTCTCGCAAGAGTACTTCATGGGAGTCTTGTTAGACTCGTGTGTACTGGCTGTAATAAATCATTTCCTGTCGTATCTAGCACTAAATAAGTTCCGCAAGCATAATTTTCAACACATTTCTCTTCGTAACTGGTGCTAAATATGTGTCGTGAACGTAATTTTCAATGCATTTCTCTTCGCAACTAGTGCTAAATAAGTCCCACAAACGTAATTTTCAAATCATTTCCTTTTGTATCTAGCGCTAAATAAGTGCCGCGAACATAATTTTCAATGTATTTCTCTTCGTAACTAGCGCTAAATAAGTGCTACAAACGTAATTTTCAAATCATTTCCCTTTGTATCTAGTGCTAAATAAGTGCCAAGAACGCAATTTTCAACACATTTCCTTTTGTATCTAGCGCGAAATAAGTGCCGCAAACTTAATTTTCAATGCATTTCCTTTCGTAACTAGCGCTAAATAAGTACCGCAAACGTAATTTTCAACGTATTTCTTTTCATAATTAGCGCTAAATAAGTGCTACGAATGTAATTTTCAAATCATTTCCCTTTGTATCTAGTGCTAAATCAGTGCCAAAAACGCAATTTTCAAGGCATTTCCTTTTGTATCTAGCGCTAAATAAGTACCGCGAACATAACTGAACACCTTGATCTTACGAAAAACAGATTCGCCTAAGACTCGCGTAAGATTCTATATGGGAATCTTTTTAGACTCGTGAAGGCTAACATCGGATTTGAAAGCCTGCTTTGTGCCATGAAAAATCGTATTAAAACAGTTTTAAGTATTTCTTTAATTTATATTTAAAATTATTAGCAGTATTGGCAGTTTTTTGCTATTAGGTAGTTTATTCCAAAGGCTAGGTCCTAAATATGAAATAGCTTTCCATCCATTAACTTTATAACTTTATAACTTTATAACGTTTGATAGTATGCTCCTGCTATCTTTCTAAAAGTTTTGTTTACCAGAAAAACTGAAAGGCTTTCAAAAAAATATTTTTTCAAATAGTTCTGATCAGTCAAGTTAGTTCTCCTGCTTATGAAAATATTTATCATTATATACAGAGATGCAGCTGTTGTCATATTGAATCACAGAGACTGGAAGGTTGCTCTCCGTAATAAGACCATAGAAGAAGGAAAAGTTACAACACCAGTGCGGAAAATGATTAAACGAATGCCAGGTAGGATATACTTCTTGCTTGAGAGTTCAAACCATTTAATTTATTAGAGGACACAGCATAAGAATTATGTTATTTCCTTCAACATCCAAACTTGATATTATTGTTGTACATGGTACCATTCTAATTATTTAGCAGTGATGTTGATTGATCCATAATAATTGTACATTTGTTTTTATATCAGGTCAAGGTTAATATAAAAGCTGTCATTTATTCATATCTAAATATCTTTGTCATGAAAGTAATTATGATAGTAGATTATGACAAAACATTGGGTATTTTCGGCAGAAAATAATTATGTGAAATTAATTCCTCCAGAATATCTTTGTCATGAAAGTAATTATGATAGTAGATTATGACAAAACATTGGGTATTTTCGGCAGAAAATAATTATG
>JANTOQ010307801.1:2231-12778 GCA_027564595.1 Bythotiara depressa | reverse complement strand
CTATGATGTCATCGACGGGCGTATAGTAGTCAAGATTTCATTGTCACCAGTAAAAATACTATTCTAAAAATAATTAAGAATTGTTTCGTGCAAACCAATCTTTCAAGACTATATAACAATCGTAATAGCAATCAATAATATAAACCAAACCACGATATGTGTCATGAACGTACAAGCGGATCTAAAGATAAAAGAAAAGCAGTAACAAATTTTTGGAAAATTCTGTATTATCAGCATATCAATTGACACAAATAACTGATAACAATAGCAAATAAACTCACACCCTAATAATAATCAAATTGTGAATTGATTGTACGTAAATTATTAGGATTCCATATCACAGTGGAAACTTTTGCGTGAACCATGGGAGACCTAACAGACTGTGACAAATCAGGTGAAATGCGTAAATATCTAATAAAACAAACATTGGACCAACACCCCAAGAGTTTTATCATTGAATCAGAAACACCCAGTGCTGCAGCTGTAGCTCTGCCAATGTGAAAGGAGTTTGTGTTTAGCTGCTGGAAATTACCAAAACAATTGGGTGAGCAAAGCTGCAAAGCAAGCATGGGTTACAAATGTGCCATCGTAAAAAGAAAAAGCCACAGAATCTAAGAAAATATCTTAAAGCATTGCTGGGACATAAATAATTGCCGGTGCTGCCGATATAAATAGTGGTGCCAAAGTAAAAAGGATCATTTTGGAAGCTTTAATAAATAAATCAAAACCATTAAAATTATAATTGAAACAAACATTTACATACATAAAAGAATTAGCACCCATGACTGAAACAGACTGTTGTAATTCTGAGCAGTGCAAGAGGCCAAAAAATGCCATTAGTAACAGCTGATTTCCCCCAAATGATGCAAAACTGTAGACCTTGAACATGTTAAATGCCCTGAATCAGGTAAACTAACAACCACATTGACCTAATTTGGATGGGGTAACCCTGTAAAATGAAACCAAATTGAATACGTGCTAGGTAGCATTTAATTGTATATTTTGTGGTACCTTGATAAATAGGGCCTCGATGACCAATTATCAAAACCATATGTGAAGCCATGTAATAAAAATTTTACAAAAGTATGATTAGGATGGTGATGTGTAAATGTGCCAAACGGTGAACCAAAATGGGTGTGTTAATATGAGTGGGAATTGGAACAAACCCTTCACTTCCTAAAAGCAGAACAAAATATAGAGTGATCCCTACCACAGGTGCTACATGAATGTGCTAAAGAACAACCACGTGCAGAACAACCACCCTACTCATTGAAATACCAACAAGAACGATGAGCCCCAGCATGCGAGCCTTGAATGGGGGGTGATGGTGGAGCCCTGAAATACCTAAAGTTACCTTGACCTCATGTAGAAGGTCCAAGTAAATGCCCAATACTAGTGGTGCTGTACTACGCATACGAGAGCAGTTGGGTGTAAAATGCCCAGTGGAATGACCATTGTACATATCACTACAAAATAGGAGGATGTAAACTCTATTATGTATTAACTCCTGATCAAAGTAATCCTACCTTTAGGCTAGGATCAACAGGCAAACGTTGTGTAAAGGACTGGTCATGCAAATAAACCTCTGAAAATAATATATGTATGAGCGATTTGAGCAATCCTACTTTGATAATAAATTATTTGACAAGTTTTGTCAGGCCAATAATAAGAAAAAGCCCTCAAAGCTACTCCATGCTTGAAACCAAGAGCCAATATCTCAGATTTTAGGTTTGTGAGAATGCGATCTCGGTAGGAGCGATAAGGATGGGAAACCATCCAAATCAGCTGCTAGACAGGGAAAAATCTTGTATTGAAGCTGGAGTAGCCAAATGATTTAGAAGCATGACAAAAAGTACATGGTATGAAGAGAGCTCGATTAGATGGAGCTGGACGTAAGCCTTTCTTAGAGGACTTAGAAGTAGATTTATTAATGTGGGTGTTAGAGCATAGAATTTTATGGCTTCATGTATTGAGAACTCTAATTATGCATAAGGCAATATTCCTTAAAAATTCTGATGAAAAGTATTCTTCTATGGATTCTCCTGAATTTACCGCAAGTGATGGCTGCAAAAATTTATGTACAGACATGTTCTAAGTTTACAGAGAAAAACTACCCAAGCTTAAAAATATCCTAACCATCTGGTTGATAAACTTGTAATATATGTATATACTTCAAGGGAGAAAATTATTTCGTATGAAGTCTTATCACACATCAAATGTTATCTCGATGTACGAAACTGCCGTATAGGCCAACATGTTATCAGAATCCAAAACCATTAGCCTGAAAACAACTGGTCACGAAAAAGTGAGAGTATCTGTTTGCTTAGCTGCCAGAGACGATGCAAGCAAATTAAAGCCCATGATCGTATTCAAAGGAGCAGTCAGAGATACTAAGAAACTGAACGATGAATTTAAAGGGAAATGCATCATAGCTTCATCAGTTAACGCATGGATGAATGAGTCAATCACATCATGGCTTCATCAGTTAATGCATGGATGAATGAACCAATCACATCATAGCTTCATCAGTTAACGCATTAATGTTTGAGCCAATCACATCATAGCTTCATCAATTAATGCATGGATGAATGAGCCACTAACTATTGAGTGGGTGGATAATGCTGTTAGAAAGTTTTCTTTTGGTAGAAGGTTTTTAACCTGGGACTCTTATGCACGTCATTATTGATTATGCAAAGAAAAACCTTGCTAGAAACAATGTTGATGTAGTTGTAATACCAGGTGGATGTACTAAGTACATTCAACCCCCTGATGGATCTTGGAATAAGCCTTTCAAGCAACATATCACTGAAAAGTATGAATGAATGGCTAACGTTGCACATGAATACACTGTACAAGGTAATATGAAAGCACCTCAGTGCAGAACTATTGTTTTATGGATACTCGAAGCATGGAAGCGTCTAGATAGTACAATGATTGCATCATCCTTTCGAAGTTGTGGGGTATGTCTTGCCGAAGATGGAAGTGAAGACGAAATGATTCATTGTTTTAATCAGTGTTTGGATCGACTTAAAGTGATGGCCAGTTCAATTGACGACAATCAAATGAATCCACTTGATGGTGTCCTTACAGAATCAGATGTAGAAAATAGGGCTCCAGATATTGCCATTTATAGATTCCGATCAAGATGAGGACATTGATATTGAATTATAAAATCTAAAAATACATGCTTTTTCCTTTAAATTTTTATTTTTTCTGTTTCAATTTTCCATAAATTTTAATAAGCACCCTCACCCTCCCTAAAACTCTGTTTTAATAAGTGCATTCTTTTTCTGTGCCATACTTGGAGATCAGATTTCTCAATTCACTGCACTTGCACGTCTATTCGATAATTTGATATGGAATGATTTAAGATTTTGAAAGAAACCAGAACAAAGAAAATATTTTTTGTTTGCAGTGCATTCTGGGTGTAAACCGAGGGTTACCAACAAAATAGTTATCTAAATTACAGATGAATGCAAGGCTTGTAAGGTATAGTTAATGCCCTGGTATTTAAAAACTAACTGCAGTGCAACATTTAATTGTCATTGCCCACCATAACATAATAACATGCCAAAACATAAAAATACAAATATAAATATTGCCTATTTGGTGCAAGTTTAATGTAAATGTAAAAAAAGCTGGGTTAAAAATTTTTTTAACCATAGTAATAATTATAACCAATAAGGTATAAATATTTTTCTGCTCCCATTACTCCAAACTTGTAGAAATCAGAAGATTTATAGAAATGTTTTCTTAACAATTGAAAAAATACTTAATTAGGATAACATAATTAAAACGTTTTAAATAGGTTCATTTTAATTACCTTTCCCCAATGTCACAAATGTCCATACCAATATATAACCAAATAATAAAAATGTAATTATTAACATCTCATGCCCACTGGGAATAATTTTATTATCATTCATAATGATTATGATGCCATAGACATTAATGAAATCATTAGGCTACTACATGTACAAAGCTATGTAGTGTGGATGGAGATGTAAAACTCCACACATCTACGAACAAATGCTTTCAGACATAAAAGAAACAATACTGCATTGGGGACAGTTTATTTTTTTACCCTAAAATGCCTGGATATACTTCCTGTTTATTGTAAATTTTCTAATAGTAACCCTTTGTAATTTTACCAACTTTATTTTTCCTTTCATTTCCAATTATTAACATCCCTGGAAAAAGCAAAACAGCAAAGAAATGAATATAGATTTCCGGGGACACTAAGCACTATAGGGTAAAAATGTGCTTTAATTTATTGAATTGGTATACTATATTACTCTGTGCCCAATTTATTGCTACAAAACTATTATTCTGGAAACTGGTTCACTAAGTGTAACTTCAGTTTTCCCCTGAAATGGAGGCACTCAGAACAAAGAAAAAGTTAAAAATATTATTAATATGTTCACATGTATAAAAACAGGGGCTAATACAGGATTTGAATTTGGGTGGCGCTAGCCACCCCCAGTGGGGTCCAGAGGAAAAGCCAATGACATTATTTTTGTCTTTTGTTGTCTTAGAACTTCCAATCCACCACTTTTTGGCAGTATTTATATGTATATTGCAACTAACAAAGAAAAGAACAACTGTAAAGAACACCACAAAAAATTATATGGACATTTTTTATTCATTTGGGCGTGAGAAATTCAGTGTCTAATAGTGCTTTTCATTATGGAATTTGTCCTGTGTTAGCCCCTGATATATATATATATAAATATATATAGATATAATTATATATATACTTTATTTGTTGTATATTACATTTGTCATACAAGCTAAAAAATAAATTTGAAGAATGTCTATGGAGGAGACTTATTGAAATAATATATTCAAATCATAGCATGACACTCACAGTGCTGATTATTTCAAGTGTTGACTTAATATATTTCTTTTTTGCAAAGGTTGTTCCATTATTTCCTATTGGCTGAGGTTATGGTGTACAGTTTAGCTGCTAGACTCTTTGTGTTCACTTTTTATTTACTTGTTTAGCATTTTGTTAAACCTTTTACATTTCTTTTAGACCTCAGGTACATACTTGAGTACACTGCTAGAACATTTATTAGATAAATAACACAATGGAGAAGAACTTGGATTTGCATCTCGAGGAAATGTAGGTTGTTTTTATAGTTTGTGTAATGGTGTTTAAATAATAGCAACCCTCTCTACACATGTAGGCCAGAGTTAAAATTATTTTTGTTTGCTGTAAACCATGTTTACATGCTTGCTAACATGCTAAAATCAGACAGCTGTGTTGGTCCAGTCAGTCATATCTTGTCATGTTGTAGAATACAAGATACTGAAAAGAAGAATAAATCTTGCTCCGAGCATGTTTATTATACTAAAAAATATAATCTTTAAAGTAATTTAAAATTGACTTGCTTTTTGGAAGTATTTTCTTCCATTTCTACATGGACACTGATAATTTTGGTTGTGTGACAAATTTCCTTGACAATTACACAATTACAGAAAATAAACTATAGCACTACAAGATTTATATATATAGCAGTTTTGTTTCATCAGTTGCTCATCAACAAAATCACTAATTGTCATTGTCATTTACTCCATCATCATCTTCAGCATATTTTTCTGATTGGTATGTAGATATAGGGCAGTTATGCATATATTAGAATCAATATCAACCAACATATTAGCATCGATCTCAAAACCAACCTTTCTTCTTAAAAGTCAAAGGGAAGATTCAAGATCTTTAACAGGATCATCGTCATCATTGACTGCTTTTTCTTGAGATTCCTTTAAAATTCCACCCTTCAAAACTGTTAAGAACAGTTGTTCCAGAGACATGATCCCAAACTAAACTTAACATGACCATGTCTTGAAGTATTGAAGTCTTCAATAGAGGTATCATCTTATGACAATCAGTACTCTTTACTTAGTTTTATCTTACTTGGACTGATACAGAAAATTGTCCCCCAAACCATTTTTCAACAATTTAGGAATTTGAACGCACTTAAGTAAATAAATTTACTTATTTGTTGGTAGTTTTATCAATGATTATACATGTTTTATGTTTTATAAATCTATAACAAGAAAGGCTTAGGTCTTTAACATCTGCTGGTTATCACAGGGAATTTTTAGTTGTGCTAGATTTCAGGACATTGCTGTTTTTATAATTAATATTGTGAGATGTTCTAATGCGTACATGTTATAGACACTAGCATGGGTGTATGCTGCAAGACTCCTTCACTTTTAATCAAGAAGTACACAGTCAACATCGGATAATTTGACTACTGTTTAATCCGAATTTTCCTTAATGCAAGCCGTTTTCTTAGTCCCTTGAACACCTCCTAATTTTCCCTTTAGTGTTCAAGTTACTGTACATCGGTTTGAGATTTCCCATATAAAAGAAATATAGACAGACCTTTTGATTGACTTCTCTGATCAAACAATGTCCGATATGAAATTAACTAAAATGTTATCAGACCGACACAAAATCAAACCGAATTGATATTTCCATGTAAACAGGCCCTAAAACAGGGGATAAGTAAACCAATCAATAAACAACAATGTTTGTTTGTGTGTCTGTGATGCATTTTATGCTTCTCTCGTATATATGCCATTATTATGTAGTATTTTTGTTTGTTTTCTTGTTAATTTTGGCGAATAACATGCCATTGGTATGTATGTATTTATTCATCCCACGCACTAGTGTGTAACGTAACGTGCCATTGGTATGTATGTATTTATTCATCCCACATACTAGTGTGTAACGTGCCATTGGTATGTATGTATTTATTCATCCCACACACTAGTGAGGTAACATTTAAGTCTGACTTGATTTTTTCCTGTCGTGGGCTGTCTAACAATTTTCTGCACTTTTAGTTCATACTAATCTCCGTATTCTTTATGCCACCATTAATGTTTATAAATACTACACAGTTCTCTATGAACTATCTTTAAAAATAATGGTGGAATTTTCAATCTCCTCCTCAGTTGGAATTTTAGAAAGAATGTAAAATTTATTACACAAATTAGAATAAAGGCAGCTAGGGAGGGTGTGTGTTGCATAACAGACAGCTGCTGGCCTTTCAGTATTCAGGGTTCACAGCCAACCTGGAAATCAGGGAATTATCAGGGAATTTCCTAAATTTACCCTTTTTCTGTTAAAATCAGGGAATTATCAGGGAATTTTGTCTCATAATCAGGGAATTCTGGTCATGATCATGGAATTTTTCCGGAGTCACCTTAAAACTTTTCCTATAATGTTTATGAGATATTTTTACATTTAATTAAATTATTGTATTCTACTAATATTATAAATTAAATTATTGTATTCTCTGTATTTTATATTGTCATCAAGCAGCTCCGATTTTTCTGGATCTCCAGTCTACAGAATTTAATGACTATAATCAAATCATGTTCTTCTACTATTTTTAAAGTCTGGCAAGACAATTGGTGAAAATAAAAATATTTATTGCTCTGGAACCTTATAGGGTAAGTCAACTTGGAGAATATCTAATGAAGACAACTTGACATCTAGTACCTGTGTTTATATTTTTTATGTATAACAAGCATTTATGGGAATTCTGCAAACTTTCTGAGCGTTTTTGGGATAAATAATCAACTTTTTCATGTTTAAATGACGTAATGCTTCCAATACTACGAACTTGATTGAATAAAAAAAAATTTGTGGAAACTAATTTGATAGAGTAACTTTTCAGGGAAGATGTCTAGAAGGGGAAAGCAAGCAAAACAGGCTAATATAAACTAATTCAAAAATATTCCATTATCAGAAGAAAAGTGCAAAATCTATCATTTTTGGTCTATTTTTTTGTATGAATGGTCCAAATACTTTAAGAGAAGAAACTTTTGCTGGATAAAAAGTGCCACAAAAATTTTGGAATTTATATTCACGGATTGAGGCTTTCCAAAAATTTTGTAGGAAGAAACTTTGCAGCGTGCCGTGTTCTAAAGTTTTTGCAGGAAAAAGGTTTCGCAGATGGCATTTAGAAGGAAAATAAAAAAGTCAATTTCATATAATCTTATTTTAACATCAAAAGCATCCAGGTAAAAACACCTCTCTAAATATCATATATACATAGAAGGCACCATCACCATCGATCTCCCAGAAAAGTCAGAGTCGTCTTTGATTTGACATTGCAGGAGTGAGAGCATTTCTTTTATTATATTAAGATTATTTGCATTCCAAAGTATATTAGATTTATGTTCCCAAAACCAAATTTAGACAAACCTTTTGGTTTTTGACCGTTTTTTCGTGGGAATAATCTTTCTCGTCGACCACTTCTTGAATATTTTGCAGGAATTCCAATTTTTGAATATTTAGTGGAAGGAACTTTCACGGATTTAATGCAAAAAAGCCCGGGGAAGTTAATTCCTGCAACTAGTCACCATATTATGTTAATTTTTTATTTACACAGTCAGACATGATAATCTTTCTTATAATTAAACTTGATTTAATAAATAATTTTTGAGGAAACACGTAACACTTGAAGTTTTGAGGAAACTAAAAAGGGTTGATAGTAAAAAAAAATTTCAGGAAACTAGTGACTAGATTTGACAAAGTAATTCTAGCGGAAACTAATGGCTACATTTGATAAATAATTTTTTGAGGAAAATAATTTTATAGGGTATATAACTTTTCAGGACACAAATGTTGAGAGGAACAAAGGAAGCAAATCAGGCTAATATAAATTAATTCTAACTATATTATTTCCATTATCAGAAGAACAGTGCTAATATGTCAACTATCTGATTTCCAACTAGTTTTATACAAGATTTAGTCTGAGAAAGCAAGATATAGAAATATAAAAGCATTGGACCGTTTGATGGTGTAGTTGACAGGGCTTTCACTTTTCTGTAAGATATCCAGGGTAAATAAATGAAAGTGAAAGTGAAAAATTAGTTTTGTGTCTCCCTGACTGAAGGGCCCATGTTGAGCCGGGAAAATGAACTCTAGAGAAACTCTCTATTGACTTCCGAATTTCAAAGAATCTTGAAAAAGCAAGATGTAACAATCATAAACGTTAACACTGACAGGAACAATAAACGCGTATTTGAATTAATGCTAAGAGTTCGCACACGTAAAATTACTGCCATTTTTATTACTATCAGTAGTCTCATTTCCCGCAGTTTATTTTTTACTAAACAAATACAAATTAAATTCGTTCCTTGGATCTTTGTTGAGTTGAGAGTTGAGAGCAGCAGAGGGATAAAAATAATTTGAAAAACTTTCTTCATAAAACAGCTTTGAATACAAGTGTTAGAACATTACAATATTATCTTTTATCTAAAAGTTTTTGTCCTTGTCTTTGTTTATTAGAATTTTTCTTCGAATCTCAGTAAGAAAACTTATAATGCTACATGTTGATTAAATAGCTGGAAATCTATGCTGCGGAAATGAACAGTAAATAAAGATTTTCTAGCTTTTATGAAGCTACGAGTGACATTTTACAACTGCTACTATGATTTTCTAACTTTAAAATGCTGTCACAGGTGAATTTTTACTACAACTACTCTGATTTACTAACTTAGAAAAGCTGATGTGAGTGAGTTTTTATGGCCACTACCACAATTTTCTAGTGCTAAAAACCTATCGTGAGTGAGCATTTGTGGTGATTATTACGATTTTCTAGCACTAAAAACCAATTGTGAATGAGTTTTTACAGCCAATAGTACAATTTTCTACTCTGGCCGCTACTACGATTTTCTAAAACGTTAAAAATCTATTGTGAGTGAGTTTTCATGGCCACTGCCACAATTTTCTAGCACGAGTGAGTGAATTTTGTTTCGTCTCATGTGGGAAAAAAATTCTGTTTTTCAATTGGGAAGGGGCCATTTAACAACCCCTGAGAATGCTGGATTTGACCCTGGCCATTAAAGTGATATTAATAGAGTTTCATTAGTTTTTTTTTTTTAGATTTCCGCCCAGAAATATTATTTAGTTTGTGGCAATTATAAACTTTGAAGCTCCAGCCAATTTGAGCTAGATGTAGTTACATGTGGTGGCAATTTCGCCATTCGCTGGCCTAAATCGAAAGCCCTTGAGTTGATTTTTTACTTTGTCGATTAAGTAAATAAATGGTACAAATGTAGAAATTCTGCATCCTTATCCACTCTATGAAGATATGCATTTGTAAATGTATGTCAACTATTTGTTCATTATTGAATGGTAAAGGTTTTGGATTGATCGTTCTAAAAAATATGTCCTTCCAAGAATTACATTGAGTGGATTATTAAACAATGGGTAGCACCTCATCAGCAAATGATTTCGTCTTGCTGGTCTTTACAGCCTTTACACCAAATGATTCTGACACACTGGTCTTTACAGCCTTTACACCAAATGATTCCGACACACTGGTCTTTACAGCCTTTACACCAAATGATTCCGACACACTGGTCTTTACAGCCTTTACACCAAATCATTCTGACACACTGGTCTTTACACCAAATCATTCTGACACACTGGTCTTTACAGACTTTACACCAAATGATTCTGACACACTGGTCTTTACAGCGTTTACACCAAATGATTCTGACACACTGGTCTTTACAGC
>JANTOQ010307579.1:0-12778 GCA_027564595.1 Bythotiara depressa | reverse complement strand
TTATTTCCCTCGCCTTAACCTTTTAAACTGAAATTGAAAATCTTATTTTTTGCATAAACGCGAAAATAAATTCCAGCAAATTTCATTGTATTTCTTCAACCGCGAAAATTAATTCCATAAAAATTCAAACATTTTGCGGGTTTTTCACTCCACGAAATTTTCTTCCCGCAAAAATGTCTGACAATAAAGTACTGCTAGTTGTTGTTATACATGAATATACACTAACACTATTTGTTGTTATATATTTGGCATTTGTTTTTTTATATTGGTAGGAGTTGCACAGGGGCTCTTCCATATGACTACCTCAAGAGAGGCTGTGAAAATTGTCATAAATATGAACCATATTAAATGGTATATAAACTAACATGACACAAACATAAATTCAACATAGCAATTGTTTCAGCTAGTATATGTATATATTGTTTTTTTTGTGACTTACTTTTATGTAAAATTACCATTTGACAAGTCTCCTCACTATTGTTCATTTGTATGGCAACTATAGTGGAACATGAATCATTACTGCCATAATATCTTAGTGCAAAACACATTCTCCAGTCTCTACAAGGTCTCCTTTGAATAAAATATAAACCCAAAGTTCATAAATAATCTTGTGTAGCATGATGTTCATGTTTGAAGTATATCTCTCGTGTAGCATGATATTCATTTTTGAAGTATATCTCTCGTGTAGCATGATATTCATGTTTGAAGTATATCGATTTCTGATTAAACTCAACTGAATAGTTTACACAGAAGATATTGTCAATCCAGTATTGTAATTCATAATGATTTATGATAATTTATCATGTTTGTCATGGACCTGAGTGATTTAAATGTTGGGCTACATTCTGAGAGATACTTCTCTCATCATTGTCTTCTATGCTGCAATAATAAATGTTACAGATCTCTTTTTTGATTCATTTCAGCCATGCTTGTTTATGAATAAAATATGACTACTGAACATTGGCAATTACTGCTTTTGAACATGCCTGAGGAAATTTAGGCAAAAATTTATAGGTTTTCAGGGGTCGAAATAAGGAAAATGTTAGTGGCCGGACACTCTGAGAGCCCACCATGGTTGGGCCCGAAGGTCAAAAAGAAATCTTCAGTTTGTTAGCTCCAGATCGCTGGAAAATGCACCTTCCAAGTATTTTCATAAGTAAGGACGTAGAGCATCTAGTGGTAGAAAACAGTTTACTAAAATACTACATGGGTAGGATGAAACCATGATTTAGTTTGTTTTGTGTCTTGATTATTCAAGTACTAATATAAGCTTACTTTTTATTAAAAGATAATAAATTATGATACTCTAAATTTAATTGTTATTGTTAATTTTATTTCGTAATATACAAAGAGAAACAATTCTCCGTTATCAAGATTCTGGAGTAAAAACTCAGGTTCTCGGGTTATGTTCTTAATTTATACAAAATGTTGACGGTTTTATTCATAATGTATTGTTCATAATGACAAATGTTTTTCAATTACTATTGTTCAGTTAAGTACATAATAACTGAGAGCAGCATAAATATTTTGTCAATTTTACTATTGTGTTGTTATGGCACTTATAAGGATAATCAAGTCAAAAAGATTGTTTTTCCTCTAAGTTGCATTTGTAAATATTTTCTTATTGTTGTTTATAGTTGTGTGTATTGTTGATTTAAAAAAGAGCTCTAGAAATTATACAATTGCCCAATATAATCATACCAAGGGTTGAGCTTTTTAGGATAGAAAGCAGTTGACAAAGCACTTGTGTGGATTTTGTGAAACACGATTAGCCATTTTCTTTTCTTTCAGGAAATCCATCGACTGAAAGAAGAGAATGATGTACTCATGTCAAAAGTGAAAACTTTAGAAAAATCAGTGAGTTCTAAGACCGATCTCGACGGCGGACAGAAAAGGTTTCTGTCAGAAAAGCAAAAACAAAATTTTCAACTGCTATTTTTTTTCAGCCGGAAAAATTTTTTATGCTTGCAAAAATATAATAACTGCACATGCTCAATTGGGAAAATGTTTCTGTCCGCGGAAAAATTTTCTGAGTCGAGATCAGCCTTAATATAAACATGTACACCTACCTCAATGATACTATTATTATTTCTCCATGAAAACTGTGAATATGATTGACAACTTTTGTTATGTTATCTTCCCTAATGCATAGCTGTATTTATTGACTTTATATAATTGTATTTGTTGTGATTAGTGTGGATATTTGTCACCACAAAAACCATTATATATATATATACATATATATATATATATATATATATCAGTTAGCTTTGATAGCTATCCATACTGACAATCATTTTAGCCTTTGTGGTTGTGTCTGATCTTTGATTATGTTGCTGTAAATCATGTGTTGTTAAAAGCTATTAATAAACATCTTGTGTTTTATAGGCATCTACTAGTCTTGATGAAAAATCTAAATTGAGGACAGATTTGGAGAAAGCTCAGAAAAATAACTTAAACAACCATCAAACAAGTCCCCAGGTAAGGATATACAGGCTCTAATATTTTTTGAACTTGCATAGCATATATCTTCCTAGGATTTATACAACACTTCCACAATCAATCTACAAGATATTCCAACTTCTACACTTCTACACTACACTACTTCACTACATACAAAACAGAACAGCAGCTTTTTTTACTGTTGTATAAAATGTCAATCTTTCAATCTCATACATTTCAACCATATATCAAATAAGTAGGTAGACATTTTGATGCACCAACATAAATATCTTGGTGAGATTTTAGGTGACTAAATTAGCTATGAATTTGGTAATTCTTATGCTAGCAATCAACCCAAAGAAAGGCGGTGTGTCGATTATTTTCCAATTATGTTTTTGGTACTCACGTAATAATTTACCTGCAACTTTTTGACCTTATGTTGATTTTTAATGTTTTAGAAAATTGTAGAATTGCTTAGAATGAAAGATTGTATAGTCTTTTCATGGCCACATGTCTATTTAAAAACTCTACGGAGGATGTGTATACATGTTTTTTTTTTACACTGTTAGAATAGGATTCATATGGAACCAAGAAAACGGATCTTTGTTTAAGAAACTCAAATAACACCTGGAAAACCCATGGAAATTTTTTTTAAAGAATTATACACTCTGGGAAAAAGTTTTGATATTTTCAATGGGACTTTGCCTTAATGTTGTTGGTTCGGTAGTTACAAATAGTTCTAATTAGCTACCCATTTACAGTATTTATTTATTTATTTATCATAAAAATGATATACATGTGGTTTACTGTGTTATGTTATATCTGCTCTATGAAATTATGCTGGAAAATATTGTTTTAAGAGAAATGATGCTAAAATATGTCTCAGTGAAAAAGATATACTTGTCAGGAATATTCGTGGGAAAATCTGCTTTTTCAAAGGAATTTCTTTATCATCAATACAGTTTAAATCAAACAACAAAGTTTTGATCATATGTACCTAGTTAAAAGAAGACCACCAATGACAATCACGTTTATAAAATTGGCCAAGCTTAATGCAGAGATCAATAAAAACTGTGGGTCCGTAGTGTAGTGGTTAACGCTCTCGCCTGATAATATACATTAATTGTCCTCGTCAGCTAGTGGTGCAGTGTTGTGTTTGTGAGTGTCTGTAAGGTGTTAATACCTAACTTGAATAGAAAAAAAAAATTACAACTTTTTAACATATCAAAATGGTTTTATGTTTTTTATCGTGGTGGTCATGACTCCTGGAAACTCCTGGCTGGCTGTCCATTTTCATTTTCCATGATCTGGAAACTCCTTGGAAATGAAGCACTAATGCTCAACTCTTTATAAACACTCGTCTTGAAAATGAAGCACAGTGTATTTAATTTTCCAGGAGTTTTCTAGGGTGTTCTTCATTTTCCAGGAGTTTTCTAGGAGTGTTTTTCATTTTCAAAGAGTTTTCTAGGAGTGTTTTTCATTTTACTGGAGTTTTCTTCATTTTTAAGGAGTTTTCTAGGAGTGTTCTTCATTTTTAAAGAGTTTTCTAGGAGTGTTCTTCATTTTACTGGAGTTTTCTAGGAGTGTTCCTCATTTTTAAGGAGTTTTCTAGGAGCGTAGTTCATTTTCCAGGAGTTTCCAAATCCTGAAAAATGAAAATTGGACAGCCAGTAGATATTCCAGGAGTCATTTTCTTGGAAAATGAAGAACACCCCTTTAAAACTCCTGGAAAAGCAAAGAAAACTCCTTTAATTTATTTTAACTTTTACTATATAGTTGATTTAAAACAGGTTTCTGTATTGTGTGATCAATAATTAAACAACAATCCTGGGAATTGAATAATTTAAACTCTTGAAAACTCCAGGAATTTGATCCTCGATCACCCTGAGTTATTGTGGGAAACTCTTCTGTTGCTGTATGTTGAAATAAATTATAAAAAATTTATATTTAATAATTTGAATTATTTATTTTAAATTCTTAATTCATAGGACAATGGCGAGGTTTCTATTTTGTCGGACAGATTAACATCTCTCAGCTCAGATCTTAAAGAGGTGTGTATGTTTGAAATACTTTCAGTAATAGCACAATGTAAATCTCTCTGAGTTGAAAACTTAAAAGAGGAAAAGATAAGGGCCACGTTTCATAGTCAAGAGATCATACTGTATATAAAGACTGCCTACAATAGCGACTCATTCCTACTCCCCAGGATGGCCAAACTCCCTCTATTTATCATACATACGTCACGCGGCGGTACCGTCATATTATATGTTATCTTATGTTATGGCCATACCTCAGAAACTTCTTATTGAAACTTTCAGGACTAGGAAAGCAGAATCGTGAAACCTCTCGGAAAAACAAAAATTTTATTTCAATTTTTTTTTTTAGCTTATAAACTTTTACTGTGCAGTTAAAATAATTTATATGATGGGAAACAGATTGAAAGCTTAGGAAAAAAAGTTCTGTCTAGAAAGTCTAATAAAGTGATTTTTTATTGATTTATTACTTTAAAATCTAATTATAGCAGAATTGCCACCTGTATGACCTAGCGTCAAACCAATGTCAGAATGGGGTCTTTTTAAATATTTAATAAGGCTCTAGTTTTCTAGAAAATACAATTCTCCGAGAAAAATAAATATTAAACGTGTTTGCTATACTTTATATATTTTATACCGTATTTACTCGAATAAACGCTCAACTCTTTATAAACCCCCGTCTTGAGTATGCTCCCCCTTAAAATGCTCTAAATGAAGGCCCCTCAAATAGACACCCGTAAAAGGCTCTAAATGTTAACAAGCACCCTCGTACACAGCCACACTTTCGTAGTAACGGATTTCAATATAGAGGGTGCTGAGAACGAAATGTTTCGTTTAGAAGAGAATTGTTTGAGTGGGTTACAGTTAAAAAATCGATAAGAAACCTTTCCCACCAAAGATTGATAAATTTAATAAACGCCCCTCCAAAATATTTGGATTGCTCTGAGATTAAAATAAACGCATAGAGAGGATTTGCACGAATGAATGAGACCGATTGAATGAAACTTGCCAGGCTAAAAAAAGTTAAGATATGGCGTTGGGAATCATGCGGAGATAAGGTAAAATGAGCAGTTTCTAAAATTTAGTATCTGCAGATTATTGCACACCAGCCACCAAGTTACTACCGCCCTGTGAATAATAACAGTTTTTGCTATGGCCCTGTCAATATTAACAGTTTGCGCGCCAAATTACCTACGTTTTAAAGGCATGCATAACAAAACATTTTCCTTCACACGGAGTGCCCAAAGACGTAAATAGTTATAAATTATAAGATTCGTTGAATAACTTCACCTTCCAGTGGGCACGTCATAGTCAAACGGCGTTGCAACATCGTTACACCAACAGCGTCTGTAACGTTTCTTCAACGTTGTCAGGACGTTGTTTGACTATGATGTGCCCACTGGGTTGTGTATTCTACTGGTAGTTGACTGTTTATGCCGTAAACAAATTAATTATCCACAGATTTACAGTTTATATATAATTAATTAATTTTTAGGCTGAGGAAATGTACCAACGTAAATGTTCTTCGTTAGATGAAGAACTTGCTAACACAAAGGTACTCTTATATTTTGTTACGATTCGAAACGTGTTTACATGGAAATACTCTCTCCCTGTATGTACTATTGCCACGGCAAAACTTTGTTAATGATTTTTTAATTTCAAACTGGATAAGATTAGCAGTGTCAAATAAGCGTCAAGTGTTAGTAATAAATATTCTTCATATGGTTGTATCAACAATGTATGTGACAGCCTCCACATGGTTGTATTAACAATCAGTATTGTGACAGCCTCCACATGGTTATACCAACAGTTAGTAATGTGGCAGCTTCTATATGGTTGTATCAAAACTTAATATTATGACAGCCTCCACATGGTTGTATCAACAATTACTAATGTGACAGCCCCCGCATGGTTGTATCAACAGTTAGTAATGTGACAACCTCCATACGTTTGCATTAAATTTAGAGAATACTATATTCATGTGCAAATGTGAGAACCGTAAACCTTTGCTAGCAACTTATAAAGAGTTATACTCAAAATCATACATTATGGAGCGTTGGCCTAGTGGTTAAGGGCGTTTAAACGGCTGGTGAACTTCTGATCGTCACGGGTTCGAGTCCAACTAGCGGGCGGCACATTGCTTTCTTAAGTCATTACACTGCTCCAAAGTCAACTCAGCTTTCCATCCTTCCGGGGTCGGTAAATGAGTAGTACCAAACATAGTTTGGGTAATAATAAACCGCATAGCGGCAGGGAAGAAGAACCATATATAATGTGAAGCCCGCAAGCTTACGATTATTATTATTATTATTATTATTATTATTATTATTATTATTATTATTATTATTATTATTATTATTACATGTCTATATTTTGATCTTTTAGCATTATGTTCTGGTGTTACAACATGAATTAGAAGTTATTAATGAGGTTAGTAAAATAATATTATCTTAAAGTCCAGGAATAATATTGTAACAAATTAATATTATATTTCTTTGTATTATAATATCTATTTGTATTAACCCTTTAATACAAAGTGTCCCCGGAAAGAAATCAAATCATTGGTTATTTCTTTGCTATTTTGCTTTTTCCAGGGGGTTAATTATTGGAAATATAATGTAAAATAGATTTTTTTTAATGCTGATAAGACCCCCGGTTCTTCATAAAATTATATAGGTTTCCAATGGGAAGTTTAATATAACCAGGAGGTATGCTTATGCATTTAAGGGTTAAAACGTCTTTCTTCACCGACTGAACAGAAGAAAAAAATATGCTGAAGTTGTACGCTCATATGTAAGTTGCGCATGTGCAATAATCTTTGACGGTGTATCCACGTGGTACATGTCGCGAATTTTGATACACTCCCTTTTAACAGAGAACTAACAATTTATTAGTTCTGTTTTTCACCGCGTGTGTTATAGTAAGTTAGACACCAAATGACCTTAACCTGTTCACCAAGAAAAAAGTGTTTAAAAAAAATTATAGACCGAATTCTCTTTTGCCAATAATAGGATAATCTTTACAAATTTGCACTAATTAGTGAAGTCCCTACCCAGAGCAGCAAGTACAAATTAAATTTTTCAAAATTTTGATGCTTGCCCTTCCGTCCCTTGAAACACGTGTTGTATCCCTGGATATATCCAAATATGGAATTGATGGTCCCCAACTACACCTTATTGAGCACTTCTTGTCTATAAGATGGGAATGACGTCCTTTCAAAGATTTACATAAACACCTACGATCATTTGAAAGAGAAAATATCTAAAACCAATAAACGAATCGTATAATTACTCAACTCCGTGCGTATTTACCTCGTGGTACACTTCTATGTATTTACAAAGCTTTTGTTAGATCGCACTTAGAAGATTAGTAAGTAAGTAAGTAAGATCCCGGTGACGTCATAAATGACATAACATTTAGTGATTATTTTTCTCATACAATTGAATCTGCACAATGCAGCTTTAACCATTACGGGGGCAGTAAAAGAAACTAGAAACTAGAAAGCTTAACAAATAGGAGGTGGTGTCGGTGACTGCTTCTCTTAAGGCTGGTTTTCAATGGTTGTAAAACTGTCGTGCAACAATCAGCGCGGAGTAGTCGCACAACAATTGTTGTAGAAATATAATTTTTTTCATCTCTACGACGTGTTGCACAACAAACATGATTTGGGTTGCACGATCATTAACAAGTTGTGCGACTTGTGTTTCCATTAAATCCCACAACAGTTGTGCGACTGTTGCACGACAGTTTTACGACCATTGGAAACCAGCCTTAAACAACAAAATGATTTAACCGCATCATACCTCCGCGAATTATTTCATATTACAAATTGACTGAGAAAAACCCATTTGCAAAAACATTTTGCTACACGAACGGGTCAATTTCAGAGTATTTTCTCCCTTATTGTGCAAAACAGTCGAACGTGCTCGATTCGGATATAAGAAACCTTCGTTTTTTATTTTCATAAAAAAAAAGCTGTTCTAAATCTCACACGAACAGTTATACATAATATATATTCACAGCACACATGGTCTAAAGATTCTATCAAGACTACGGTTATTTTAGTCACGTACGGGAACATAAATTGCGTCACAATTTTGCTGTTATATCCCTGCTGTGTCTGCCGAACAAATGCGATTGAAACAACAGCGTTATTTCCTGCGTTGCCCTAACTACTCCATTAATCCCTTTGACAATCTTCTTGAAATATTAATTTAATTTTTACTATATAATAGTTGTTACCTTTCAAAGTTACATTTAAATGGAAATAATCAACCTTAATACTTAAACAATTAGATAATCCGTTCACAACGTTTTGAAAAACCCCTTTTATCTTAAACTACTTGTGTGCTTTTACCCTATAAACCCGTTTTTATAAAAAAATTATTTGAGCAGTAATCCTTGGCGATGTCTATTTGTGGGGTTACTGTCTTACATGTTGCGATGTAGTGAAAGATTTTGTCCATGTTTTAGATTTCTTTTAGAATATCTAATTCTATTGTGTTTGCTGTTACTTTTAGTTTCAAATAGAAAGAGCTTCATTTTTATTGTTTGAATTAATAACGAATAGATAGATTAACAGTAGTCCTGTTACTATTATACTTCTATACGCTTGGTAGCATCTCTTGTCCGACGTTTTTATTCTAAATTATGTTTGTTTTCCTTATAATTCTTGTCTTTCTCATGTTCGGTTTCCGGCACATTTGATATTGTCCCCAGACCTTTTTAGAAGTTTAATTAGTTATATCTCCTTGCTTTTGTTTCTCCTTTTCGCTATGAATTAGAACAATATCTCAAGCAGTGATCTCCTTTGATGATTTATCATTCTTTTGATATTTACGTAGTTTTGTTAAATTTTCGTGACCGTAAGTGTTCTAACATGGCTATGTAAATATACGACTTTTTTCAGCTAACATATTTGCCATATAACAACAAATTACAAATAAAGATGTTTGTTTGTTTGTTTTTTGTTGTTGTTTTTGTAAATGTTGTGTTTTCATTAGAGCGTAAATTATGATGTGAAGCATTAGAAATGGAAATTTTATTATTTTATGAGTAACCAGTCTTATTAGATTTTACCAAATTTATTTTACATTATATTTCCAATAATTAACCCCCTGGAAAAAGAAAAGAAATGGCCAATGATTTGGATCCTTTCCGGGGGACACTATGCATTAATTTGAGTAAAATAAAATTAGAAGAGATTTCACAAATTTGATTGTGCACGTCTTTTTTTTACATCGTCCATTTAGAATGTTTTCTAATGTTTTCTATGAAGATCGAATACTTTTGTTTTGATTTTCAACACATTCTACTTAATTATGCCGTTTTTATATTTTGATTATATTTTTGCATTCACGAAACAAATTAGGCTCTTGTTTCAAACAATTTAGCGGAAAATTAGAGTCACTTATAAAACATGTGACGGTCAGCCAGAAGTTTATGATCTGGTTTCCATGGAGTTTCACGTGGAGAATCGTTTGTTTTAATGAAGTCAAGGAAGTTTCAAATATAAAACTTAATTAACTTTAATGAACTTAATTTGCTAGATGATTTTACCAGATTACCAAGACTAGGACCTAGTCTTTATTTAAAAAGGCTAGTGAAGTAGGGAATTTTTCAAGAATTTTTCAAAAAAAGCTACGAAATCGCGGAGGTTTTTGCCTTTGAAATGGTTACTAGAAAAATTTATGAAAAAATCAAAATTGCCGAGTTCAACGTATTGCAATCCAAGCATCATCCTGCGAAATCACCGAGGATACCACCCGTTCCTGCTCAGACACCTTAATTTCTTTTAATTTACAGTGCGGTATGATGGTTTCCTGGGAGGTCTTCATAATATCCTTTGTAAATAATTAGTTTACGTTACTTCGATATTTAGAAACTGATTGGTGTGTTAACATTGAATTTACTTATTCATTTCAGGAATTCGACAAGAAATTTTCAGAAACGACACAATTCAAAAACATGAAGAAAATGCTGGAGGGAAAAAATACTCAAATTAAAGAACTACGCAACAATCTCAGAAGGTACTGCTATCCTTATATATGTCGCATTTTCTATTTAGTTTCTATATATTGTAATCTTTTTAATGTCTGTTGTCCCCAAGTGCCAAAAATGTAGAGATTTTAACACACAAACACAATGACTTATATGAACCAAGATAAACAACTGCTTTTTAGAGCCTAGACAAACAACGGCTTATATGAGCCAAGACACAGCGAAGTCAAACTCTTTTAAATATTATATTTAACAAGCGAAACCTCGTTTTCTTTAAATATATTGAAATAGTTAGGAAAGCTTAAAGCGAAATTTTATTTAATCATTTTGTTTTATTTTTGACGAGGAATCAAATTTTAAACCTGTTTTGAAATAAAAATAAATATATACTATATATATTTTTTCATAAGGAAATGTTGCGCAATTTATTATGAAAAAGGTCATTAATTTCACTGTCCAGTAAAGCGGATTCCATTTATTTAATGTTTACTTTTATAACAACAATAAACATTAAAAGTGTCACTGTCCTCAATTACGTTAGCAAAAAAACAAACTGTTTTATTACTCTGTTTCTCCCAGCTGTTAATATCCTGGATTTTACCGAAAGCTCCCGATTAAATTTGTGCGTTAGAACTGTTCCGATGAAAAAATTATTTTGTCCAATAAACCCATATAGAATTTTAATTAAAACGAATGAAACCTATTTTTCTGATTACGACGTACGACCTCAGGCGAATAAACCAAATATAAATATCCAGATCCAAATGCTGTCCCGAAAAGTTGTTTTCGCAACACGATTGAATTTCCCGTGAAATCACGCAGTTAGAACTCGTGTATTATATATATATTAAGACTATGAAAATATCCAAGGCAGCGCTACTTTAATGTTCGTTTTTGGATCAGCTACCATATTGGTAATGTTGGTGGTGCACTCATGAAAACAATTCAGTAATAATCTGTAAGCTAGGCAAGAAGTGGGGGCCGGGGCTCGTCTCCTATTTGTACCAGTTTAACGGATGGGCGATATAACTGGATGGGCGATATAACTCTTTGCCGATACATCATTTTAATCCGTCTATATGGAACCAATGTAACTTACACTTTCATGCGTGGGAAGAGAAACAAAAGAAAAATGTCATGCCGTTTTATTGCGTTATGTAGTTCGTTTATATGACAGAAAAAGCCATATCGGTTATGTAATATCTCGGATGAAGAAAGCGAGATATCTCATTTGTCATATAAATACTGAAGCAACCTCACTACAGAATAAGGATGAAGCGGAATATCGTTTCAACGCGATATATCGCCTAGCCGATACATTGTTTTCATATAAACTGTTTCCATATAAACAGGCCCTAATAAAAAGGGAGTGTTAATGTTGTGTTACTTGAATCGTGAGAATTGCAAGGTAAAAAAAGTGTAAGAATGATGTCAGTTGTGATTAAGGTTTACAGCCTGTAGTCTGTAAAGAAAAATTACATCACCTCCTAAGGCGTGTACGTACAAATAAGTTTATTTATATATTTATTTCAGGTATGAACCCGATAATGAGATCTAGTCCTTTAATACTGCTGTGTGGTTGATGTGGAGGTTTACCTTTGGTACACGAATTATTTAAAAAAATATACAAAGATCGTAACCAATGTGAGAGAAGAAATTGAGATTTATATAGTTGCATTTTCCTTTTTGTAGATTAATAATTTATTGTAAGAATATATAGACTGATCTTATACAGAACATATCTCGACGTTTCAAGATTCGTGTTCTTATTGACTCAAATTGTAGTTTGAATAAGCGAGTCGTAGTGTAAGTGCAAACTGAGCCTTGATCGGGATAACTTGAAGATCTAAAAATTCGTGGGTCTATTTATTTTACAGAAAATAACCTTTAGCTCAGGAATTTAACGTTTGTACTGTATAGTCAAACGACCCCTGGGAAAAAAATGCTACATTCTGGAAAGTAGTAGTTATACCCCCTAGTAAGTTCGAACTTTTAAGCATCTGGGTGTGTACCCTAATATACCTTAAGGGAATTAATTTTCGCGGATTTTGGCCTAATCCGCTAACTTTAGTTCCGCTAAAAATCTAAAAGTGACTGTTCCGCTAAAAATTTGAAAATTGCCCATTCGCGAAGATAAATTCCATTTTTAAATTTGCCAAAAATGCGAATTTCATGATCATTCTTAATGATGACGATTAATCGGGATAAGAAGATGAGGACGGGAACATTTTTATTTTATTTGAAGATTATGATGAAGAGTGACTTCTTCTAAATTTATGACTCAATTAAAGTTTATGTTTTGT